>SJYA01006414.1:0-21167 GCA_006410615.1 Neotragus moschatus
GCAAAAATTTAACTTTTCCTCTCAGTCTGGGTTCCCTACCACAGCCCCAGCTCAGGGGAAACAGCCCCTGAGAAGAGATATCCAGGAAGCGGTTTTCCCCCAGGTCTTGAAGCAGAGTTCACAGCATGTGGGGAAATGAGCCTCCTTTGGGGAAGGGGAGGCAGAAAACCTATGTGTGCTTACAAACCTTTCTTAGGAAGGACTGTGTTAGCTTCTACAGAGGGAGAATTCGAGATCTGCTCAGAGGCCCAATATTTCAGAGTCACGGCCAAGATTCTGCTCTGCCCTTTGCAAGACTTGGCAAGACATTCCTAGCTTCTCACGTTCCTGCCCAGGAAGGAGCAGGCTGTGGGAATGTGTAACACATGACTGGCACCTTAGTGGCCTCAGCTCCACTATTTCCTTTCCTTTTGACCTAGGACCCAGGCCTACTTGGAGAGGGCTTAGGGTTGGGCTGCTTCCAAACTGACAAGGGTACAGCAATGAGAGCGCTGTCAGAGGTAAGGGAAGAGTCACTGGATGGATTTTCAAGCTGTTGCTTGGCCAAACAGACTCAGCACTGCACAGAGAGAAACAGGCTCCCAGTGCTCCTGGGTGGGGCATGGCCCCAAGTGTTATGCCGTTTGTGCCAAGAAAGTTCCTGACAGGCATAGGTTCATTGAGCTCTGCTACAAAGCAAAGATGTGTGGATGTGGTTTTGCCATTCCCCTGTGTGTTTGGCTTCCCTGCCACAGTCCCAGTTCAGGGTAAACATCCCCTGAGTAAACAGCTCCAGGAAGCATTTCTCCCCCAGGCCTGGAGCAGAGTTCACAGCATGCGGGGAAGCGAGTCTCCTCTTGGGAAGGAGAGGCAGTGGGACTCAAGAATCCAGAAACACTCATGACTAGAGCAGCACTTGACACCACCGGCAGGTAGGGAAAGAATGGCACCCAAGACACCATATGCACCGATCATATTTGCAGCAAGAAAGGCACTGAGAGACTCATTTCCTAGGCAGGTTGATAAGAAGTCTAGGGGTCCCCAAGGGGAGAGGGGTCTGGAATTCTCAAGGAGGAAGAAGGACAAACTTTTTCTTCTCTGCATTCCTTAGGATTATACAACAATAATGTATTCTGCCTGAGGAAAGTCTCTGGATTAAACCTTCTGGCTAATTCTGTATATTATGGGAGTAGACCTGCTCTTTACAAGGATTGTATAACAACAATGTATTCTGCCTAAGGACAGTCTCTGGATTAAACCTTCTGGCTATTCCATTATCTTAAAATGTAAATTATGGGAGTAGGTCTGATGAGGTCTTTACAACCTCCAGACATTCTTCAGATTTACTGGAGAGTATATAACTCCATTCCTAACACTAGCAAGGGGGTACTCTTTCTGCCCCCTTCTGATGCCTATGTCAGAAGCTTTCTCTATCTCCTTTATACTTATTAAGACTTTATTACACAAAATCTCTGAGCAATCAAGCCTCGTCTCTGGCCCTGGATTGAATTCTTCTCCTCCAGGGGCCAAGAATCCCGGTATCGTGATTCAACAACAACCTTTCAGCACCTATGTCAAGAATGGCACCTAAGAAAAAAGTAGAACAAGACACATTGGTGCACAGTGGACAGGATGGCACCCGAGACCCCACTGGCATAACACCAGTAGAACCCATGACACCAGACACAACAGTGCCACTCATGACACCCGATACACCAGTAGCACTTATGTCTCCCACAGTAAGAGCAGCACACATGGCAAGAGTGGGACCTGACACATCAGGCAAACCCGTGACAGTCACGGCAAGAGCAGGACCCATGAACGAGTGACACATGAGATATAAGTGGCACCCAGAACAAGAGCAGTAACCAAGACATGACCGGCATTCAGCTCAAGAGCAGCACCCGAGGTACCAGCCTCACCAGTGACACTCGTGGCAAGAGCAGCACCTAGGGCAAGAGTGGCACCAGAGACACCCGCTTCACTCAGCTCAAGAGCAGCACCTGAGCCACCAGTGGCACCCATGCACTCGAGGCAAGAGTGGTAAACAGGACAAGAGCAGCACCAGAGACACCAGCAGCACCCAGGACACCAATGGCACCCAGAGCTAGAACAGCACCCAGGACACCAATGGCACCCATGACACCCTAGCAACATCAGCATGCAAGCAGAGAGAGGCACCCAAGACCCCAGCGGCACCTGTGACACTCGAGGGGAAAGCTGCACACCCTAAGTAGTAGGGGCACCCGAGACACATGAAGAACCATGAAAGAGTAACAACAATGATACTATTGGCACCCGTAATCCTTGCCCCAAGAGCAGAACCAAGGACACGAGTGGCAACAGAGACACTAGCTGCACTCGTGACATTCAGGGCAAAGTGGCACCCAAGGCAAAAGCGGGACCCGAGAACCCAGTGTCTCCCAGGAAAAGAACAGCCACCGAGACACCAGCAGCACCCACGACAAGAGTGGCACCCAACAGCAGCAGCACCCATGAAAAGAGTGGCAAACGAGACACCAGGCTTACCCGAGACCCTAGACGCAAGAGCGGCACACATGGCAAGAACAGAACTCAAGATATGAGGAGCACCCTAGACACCAGGGAAACCTGGAAAAGAGTGGCCTCTGAGACTCCAGCTGCACACATGACACCAGCCACACACGTGGCACTCATGGCATCCATGGCAAGAAGAGGACATGTGACTCCAGATACACTTAGGACAACAGTGGCACCAAAGAAACCAGGGAGAGCCATGACAACAATGATACCCGGGACACAGTGGCACCTGTCACAGAGTGACAGCAGAGACAGCAGTGGCACCCAGGAAAAGAGTGGCACAAGAGAAACCAGCAGCACTCATGACACCCGCGGTAACATCAGCACCAGTGCCAAGAGCGGCTCCTAAGAATAGTGGCACCTGTGTCACTTGTGGAAAGAGTGTCAACCATGGCAAGAGCAGCACCTATGACAACAGAGACACCCAGGCCACCAGGGACAGCAAAGACACCATGGACAGCCATGACAAGAGGAAGACCCGGGACATGAGTGGTACCCGTAAGAGAGTGATACCAGAGACACCAGCCACACCCAAGACAAGTGTGGCAAAAGAGGTACCAGCTGCAACCATGACACTCGCAGTAAAGCAGCACCCATGGCAAGAGTGGCACCCTAGAACCCAGAAGCACCCATGACAAGAGCAGTACCCGACACCAGGGCCACACAGGAAAAGAGTGGCACCCGTGACACTTGCAACAAGAAAGGCACCTATGTCAAGAACGGCACCTAGGACAAGAGCAGCACCTGAGACACTGGAGTACCCTTGACAAGATGGCACCCAGACCCCAGAGGCACCCATGACACCAGCAGCATCCATGACATCAGTGACACCTGTGATACCAGAGAAACCAGCGGCACACATGACAGCCGAGACACCAGTGCCACTTATGACTCCCACAGTAAGAGCAGCACCCATGGCAAGACTGGGACCCGACACATCAGCCAAACCTGTGACACTCATGGCAAGAGTGCGACCCATGGCAAGAGCGACATCTGAGACACAAGTGGCACCCAGGACAAGAGCAGCAACCAAGACACCACTGACACTCAGTTCAAGAGCGGTACCCAAAGTACGAGCCTCACCCTTGACACTCGTGGCAAGAGCAGCACCTAGGGCAAGAGTTGCATGTGATCCACCTGTAGCACCCAGCTCAAGAGCAGCGCCTGAGCTACCAGCAGCACTCGTGCCTCTCACAGAAAGAGGGGCACCCAGGGCCAGAGTGGAAAAAAGACACCAGTGGCACTCAGGACAAGGGTGACACCTGTGCCACCTGTGGCACAGAGGACATGAGTGGCACCAGAGACACCCTCCACACCCATGACACTCATGGGAAACATGGCACCCATGGCAAGAGTGTCACCTGAGGCACCAGCAACACTCAGGACAAGAGTGCACCCAGGGCTAGACTGGCACTTGAGACACCAGCAGCACCCATGACACCCGAGCAACAGCAGCACTCAAGGGAAGTGTGGCACCCAAGACCCCAGTGACACCCGTGACACTCACGGCAAGAGCTGCAAACCCATGGCAATAGGGTCACCCGAGACACTAGAAGCACCCGTGAAAGACTAACAATAATGATACTATCGGCACTCGTGACACTTGCCCCAAGAGCAGAACCCAGGAAATGAGTGACAACAGAGACACCAGCTGTACCAGTGACATTTGCAGCAAAGCAGCATCCAAGGCAAAAGTGGGACCCGAGAACCCACTAGCTCCCGGGAAAAGAGCTGCCCCCAAGACACCAGCAGCACACACAACAAGAGTGGCACCTGACACCAGCAGCACCCATGAAAAGAGCACCAAATGAGACAGCAGGTGTACCTGTGACACTAGATGCAAGAACGGCACTCATGGCAAGAAAAGAACCCAGGACAAGAGGAGCACTGGAGACACCTGGGAAATCTGGAAAAGAGAAGCCTCAGAGACCCTAGCTGCACACATGACACCAGCCACACCCGTGGCACTCGTGGCAAGAGCGGGAACCATGGCAAGAACAGGACCTGTGACAACAGATATACTCAGGACAACAGTGACACCAAAGAAACCAGGGAGAGCCATGACAAGAGGGAAGTGTGGGACACTAGTGGCACCTGTCAGAGAGTGACACCGAAGACAGCAGCAGCAGCCAGGAAAAGAGCAGCACCCAAGAAACCAGCAGCACTCATGGCACCCAAGGTAACATCAGCACCAAAGGCAAGAGCAGCCCCTGAAAATAGTGGCACCCATGGCACTTGTGGCAAGTGCAGCAACCATGGCAAGAGCAGCACCTGTGGCAACAAAGACACCAGGGACAGCCATGACAAGAGTGACACACGGGACACTAGTGCCACCCATAAGAGAGTGACACCAGAGACACCAGCCACACCCAAGACCAGAGTGGCAAAAGAGATACCAGCTGCAACCGTGACACTCATGACAAACCGTACCCATGAAAAGAGCAGCACCCGAGAACCCAGAGGCACTTATGACAAGAGCAGCACCCAACACCAGGGGCATACAGGAAAAGACTGGCACCCGAGACACCAGACGCACCCGTGACACTTGCAGCAAGAAAGGCACCTATGTCAAGAACGGCATTTAGGACAAGAGCAGCACCTGAGACACGAGCACCCTGGACAAGATGGCACCTGAGATGCCACTTTGGTCCTGGGTGCAGTTCTTGCCAGTGTGGCATGGGTGCTGCTGGTAGCTCAGGTGCTGCTCTTGAGCTGGGTGCTGCTGGTGTCTTGAGTGCCACTCTTTCCCTAGATGCCACTCTTGCTGCAAGTGTCAATTGTGAGGCTGCTACCTTGGATATCGCTCTTGAGCTGAGTGCAGGTGGTGTCTTGGTTTTTGCTCTTGTCCTGGGTTCCACTTGTGTCTCGGGTATCAGTCTTGCGATGGTTCCTGCTCTTGCTGCGAGGGTCATGGATTTGGCTGGTGTGTCGGGTCCTGCTCTTGCCATGGGTCCTGCTCTTACCATAGGAGTTGTAAGTGCCACTGGTGTCTCGGCTGTCATGAGTGCTGCTGGTGTTTCTGGTATCACAGGTGCCACTGATGTCATAGGTGTCATGTGGGCCACTGGGGTCTCGTGTGCCATCTTTTCCAGGCTTCCCCAGTCTCTCGGGTGCTGCTCTTGTCCTAGGTGCCATTCTTGACATAAGTGACTTTCTTGCTGCAACTGTCATGGGTGTATCTGGTATCTCAGTTGCCACTCTATTCCTGCATGCGCCTGGTTTCAGGTTCCGCTCTTGTCATGGATGCTTCTGGGTTCGCGGGTGCCGTTCTTGCCATGGGTTCCGCTTTGCTGCAAGTGTCAAGGTGGCAGCTGGTTTCTCTTTTGCCACTCTTTACTCAGGTGCAGCTGGTGTCTCTGGTTTCTCTCTCTTATGAGTGCCATTGGTGTCCTGGATGTCCCTCCTGTCATGGCTGTCCCTGGTGTCTTTGTTGCCCCTGGTCACCTGGGTGTCTTTTGTCACAGGTGCTGCTCTTGCCATGGTTGCAGCTCTTGCCACAAGAGCCACAGGTGCCACTATCCTCGGGAGCCACTCTTGCCATTGGCGTTGATGTTACTGTGGGTGTCATGAGTCCTGCTGGTTTCTCGGGTGCCTCTCTTCCCCTGGGTGCCTCTGCTGTCTCAGTGGTAACTCTCTGACAGGTTCCTCTGGTGTCCCAGGTGTCACTGTTGTCATGGCTCTCCCTGGTTTTTTTTTTTTTTTTTTTTTTGGTGCCACTGTTATCCTGAGTGTATCTGGTGACACAGGTCCTGTTCTTGCCATGGTTGCCATTCTTGCCATGAGTGCCACATTTGTGGCTTGTGTCATGTATTCAGCTGGCATCTCGGAGGCCACTCTATTCCTAGTTACCCCAGTGTCTTGGTTGCTCCTCTTTTCCTGGGTTCTGTTTTTGCCATGGGTGCCATTCTTGCATCTAGTGTCACGGGTAAGCCTGGTGTCTCCTTTGCCACTCTTCGTGGGTGCCACTGGTGTCTCAGTGGATGCTCTTGTCCTGAGATCTGCTATGTTCTCAGGTCCTGCTATTGCCTTGGGTGCTGCTTTGCCACAAAGAACATGGGTGCAGCTGGTGTCTCTGTTTCCGCTTGTGTCATGGGGCGGCTATCACGGATGCCAATAGTATCATTGGTGTTGGCTCTTTCACGGGTGCCACTGTTGTCTCAGGTGCCCCTATTGCAATGGGTTTGCAGCTCTTGCCGCGAGAGTCATGGTTGTCACTGGGGTCTCGGATGTGGCTCTTGCTTTGTGTGTTGATCTTACCGTGGGAGTCATAAATTTCACTGGTGTCTTGGCTGTCATGAGTGTCACTGTTGTCTCTGGTATCACAGGTACCACTGATGTCATGGGTGCTCCTGGCATCATGGGGGCCACTGGTTTCTTGGTTGCCACTCTAGCCCTGGGTGCTGCTCTTGTCCTGGGTGATGCTTTTGTCTCAGGTGACACTCTTGTCCTTGATTGGTGGCAAGGGTGCCACTCTTGCCCTGGGTACTACTGATGTCTCTGGTGCCACTCTGGCCCTCGGTGCTGCTCTTACCATGAGTGGCACAGGTACTACTGGTAGCTAAAGTGCTCCTCTTCAGCTGGGTGCTGCTGATGTCTCAGGTGCCACTCTTGCCCTAGGTGCCACTCTTGCCACGAGTGGCACTGGTGATGCTGGTACCTCACATGCAGCTCTTGAGCTGAATGCCAGTGGTGTCTTGGTTGCCGCTCTTGTCTTGTGTGCCACTAGTGTCTCGGTTGTCACTCTTGCCATGGATCTTGCTCTTGCCAAGAGTATCACTGGTGCAGCTGGTGTGTTGGGTCCCACTCTTGTCTTGCATGCTTCTCTTATCATAGGTGTCATAAGTGCAGCTGGTGTCTCTGGTATCACAGGTGCCACTGATGTCATGGGTGATTCTGGTGTCATGGGTGCCACTGGGGTCTCAGGTGCCCCTATTGCCATGGGTTTGCATCTCTTGCTGCAAGTGTCACAGGTGCTGCTGGGGTCTCGGATGCCGCTCTTGCCTTGAAAGCTGATGTTGCTCTGGTGTCATGGGTGCTGCTGGTTTCTCATGTGCTACTCTAGTCCTGAGTGTCCCTCTTGTCCTGGGTGCTGTTTGTGTCTCAGGTGACACTCTTGCCATGGATGCTACATTTGCCGCAAGTGTCACATGTGTGGCTGGTGTCTCTGGTAGGTCTTATCCTCGGTGCCACAGGTGGCATGGGTGCCACTTTTGCCATGGTTGCCGCTGGTGTTTGGTGCCGCTCTTGCCCAAGGTGCTGCTCTTGCCACGTGTGTCACTGCTGAGGCTGGTACCTTGGGTGCCAATCTTGAGCTGATTGTTGGTAGTGTCTTTGTTGCCGCTCTTGTCATGGGTGTCACCTGTGTCTCGGGTGTCACTCTTGCCATGGTTCTTGCTCTTGCCGTGAGTGTCACGGGTGTGGATGGTGTGTCAGGTCCCACTCTTGCCAAGGGTGCTGCTCTTACCGTGGGAGTCATAAGTGCCACTGGTGTTTGGGCTGTCATGAGTGCCGCTGGTGTCTGTTATCACTGGTGTCACTGATGTCATGCGTGCCACTGGCGTCTTGGGTGCCATCTTGTCCAGGATGCTCCAGTGTCTTGAGTGCTGCTCTTCTCCTAGGTGCCATTCTTGACTTGGTGCCTTTCTTGCTGTGTCATGGATGCGTCTGGTGTCTCGTGTGCCTCTCTTCTCTTGAGTGCAGCTGGTGTCTCTGGTTTCTCTCTCTTACGGGTGCCACTGCTGTCCATGGTGTCACTGTTATCATGGCTCTCCCTGGTTTCTTTGGTAACACTGTTGTCCTGAGTGTATCTGGTGTCACAGTTTCTGTTCTTGTCATGGTTGTTGCTCTTGCCACGAGTGCCACGGATGTGGCTGGTGTCATGTGTGCAGCTGTGGTCTCAGAGGCCACTCTTTTCCAGGTTTCCCCAGTGTCTCTGGTCCTCCTCTTTTCCTGGGTTTTGTTCTTGCCATGGGTGCCGTTCTTGCGTCTAGTGTCACGGGTATGCCTGGTGTCTCATTTGCTGTTCTTTTTTGGGTACCACTGGTATTGGGAGCCACTCTTCTCATGGGTGTCACTGGTGTCTTGGTTCCTGCTCTTGTCCTGGGACCCGCTGGGTTCTCATGTCCCGCTTTTGCCTTGGGTTCCACTTTGCCGCGAATATCATGGGTGCAACTAGTGTCTCTTTTGCCACTCGTGTCCTGGGTTCTGCTCTTGGGGCGAGTGTCACAAGTGCCTATAGTATTATTGCTGTCTCTGTTTCATGGGTGCCGCTGGTTTCTTGGATGCCCCGATTTCCAGTGGTTTGCAGTTCTTTCCACGAGTGTCACGAGTGCCGCTGGGGTCTCAGGTGCCACTCTTGCCTTGCATGCTGCTGTTGCTCAGATGTCATGGGTGCCTCTGGTGTCTTGGGTGCTACTCTAGGCCTGGTTGCTGGTCTTGTCATGGGTGCTGCTTGTGTCTTAGGTGATACTCTTGCCACGGGTGCCACATTTGCCACGAGTGTCATGGGTGTGGCTGGTGTCTCTGGTGCCACTCTTGTTCTCAGTGCCACAGGTGGCATGGGTGCCACTCTTGCCCTGGGTGCCACTTGTATCTCTGGTGACGCTCTAGCCCTGAATGCCGCTCTTGCCACGAGTGTCACTGGTGAGGCTGAAACCTCAGGTCTCACTCTTGAACTGAGTGCCAGTGGTGTCTGGGTTGCTGCTCTTGTCCTGGAAGCCACCTGTGTCTCGGGTGTCCCAGGTGTCTCGGGTGCTCCTCTTGTCCTGGCTTCTGTTCATGCCATGGGTGCCTGTCTTGCATCTAGTGTCACAGGTATGCCTGGTGTCTCGTTTGCCACTCTTTTGTGGGTGCTGCTCTAGTTGTGGGTATCGCTGATGTCTCAGTTTCTGCCCTCGTCCTGGTAGCTGCTGGGTTCTTAGGTCCCGCTTTTGCCTTGGGTGCCGTTTTCCTGTGAATGTCATGGGTGCAGCTGGTGTGTCTGTTGCTGCTCGTTTCCTGGGTTCTTACCTTGGGGCGAGTATCATGGGTGCCAATAATATCATTGGTGTCACTCTTTCACGGGTGCCACTGGTGTCTTGGGTGCCCCTATTTCCATGGGTTTGGAGCTCTTCCATGAATGTCATGGGTGTCACTTTGGGCTCTGGTGCTGCTCTTGCCTTGCATGCTGCTGTTGCTAAGGTGTCACGGGTGCCACTGGCATCTCAGGTGCCACTCTAGCCCTGAGTACCACTCTTGTCCTGGGTGCTGCTAGTTTCTCAGGTGATGCTTTTGCCATGGGTGCCGCATTTGCCACAAGTGTCATGGGTGTGGCTGGTTTCTCTGGGCTCTTATCCTCACTGTCACAGGTGGCAAGAGTGCCCCCCTTGCCCTGAGTGCTGCTGGTGTCTCTGTTGCCACTCTGGCCATGGGTGCTGCTGGTGACTCTGGTGCCATTCTTGCCCTTCTTGCCACTCTTACCATGGGAGTCATAAGTGCCACTGGTGTCTCTGCTGACATGAGTGTCGCTGGTGTCTCTTGTATCACAGGTGCCACTGATATCGTGGGTGCTGCTGGTGTCATGTGTTCAACTGGGGTCTCAAGGACCCCCCCTTTTCCAGGTTTCCCTTGTGTCTCAGATGCTCCTCTTGTCCTGGGTTCTGTTCTTGCAATGGGTGCCATTCTTGCGTCTAGTGTCATGGGTATGCCTGGTGTCTCATTTGCCACTTTTTTCATGGGTGCCCCTGGTGTCTGGTGCCACTCTTCTCGTGGATGCCACTGGAGTCTTGGTTTCTGCTTTTGTCCTGAGGCCCCTGTGTTCTTGGGTCCCACTTTTGCCTTAGGTGCTGCTTTGCCATGAATGTCACGGGCGCAGCTGGTGTCTCTGTTGCCACTTGTGTCCTGGGTTCTGCTCTTGGAGTGAGTGTCATGAGTGCCTATAGTATCATTGCTGTTGCTCTTTCAGGGGTGTCGCTGGTGTCTCGGATGCCCCAATTGCCAGGGGTTTGCAGTTCTTTCCGCGAGTGTCATGGATGTCGCTAGAGTCTTGGGTGCCACTCTTGCCTTGTGTGCTGAGGTTGCTTGGGTGTCAAGGGTGCCTCTGGTGTCTTGGGTGCCACTCTAGCCCTGAGTGCCACTCTTGTTGTGGGTGCTGCATGTGTCCAGGTGACACTCTTGCCATGGCTGCCATGTTTGCCATGAGTGTCATGGGTGTGGCTGGTGTCTCTGGTGCCATTCTTGTCCTCAATGCCACAGGTGACACGGGTGGCACTCTTTCCCTGTGTGCCACTTGTGTCTCTGGTACCACTCTAGCCCTGGGTGCTGCTCTTGCCACAAGTGTCACTGGTGAAGCTGGAACCTCGGGTGCCACTCTTGAGCTGAGTGCCAGTGGTTTCTTAGTTGCCACTCTTGTCCTGGATGCCACTTGTGTCTCAGGTGTTGCTCTTTCATTAGTCCATCCCTTGCTGTGAGCATCACAATGTGGCTGGTGTGTCGGGTTCCACTCTTGCCATGGGTGCTGCTCTTACCACGGGAGTCATAAGTTCCACTGGTATCTTGGCTGTCGTGAGAGCCGCTGGTGTCTCTGGTATCACAGGTGCCACTGATATCATGGATGCTGCTAGTGTCGTGGGTGCCGCTGGGGTCTCAAGTGCCATCTTGTCCAGGTGCTCCAGTGTCTCAGAATCTGCTCTTGTTCTAGGTGCCATTCTTGACACAGGTGCCTTTCTTGCTGCAAGTGTCATGGGTGTGTCTGATGTCTCAGGTGCCTCTCTTTTCCTGCGTGCCACTGGTGTCAGTTGCTGCTCTTGTCATGGGTGCTTCTGGGTTCTCGAGTGCCGCTCTTGCCATCAGTGCCACTTTGCTGCGATTGTCACGGGTACAGCTGCTGTCTCTGTTGCCATTCGTTTCCTGGATTCTGCTCTTTGTGGGAGTATCACGGATGCTGATAGTATCATTGGTGCCACTCTTTCACGAGTGCCCCTGGTGTCTCGAATGCCCCTATTGCCATGGGTTTACAGCTCTTGCCACGAAAGTCACAGGTGCACTGGGGTCTCGGGTGCCACTCTTGCTTGTGTGCTGCTGTTGCTAGGGTATCATGGGTGCTGCTGCTTTCTCTGGTGCCACTCTGGCCCTGGGTGCCACTGTTGCCACAAGTGGCATGGGTACCACTGGTAGCTCAGGTGCTCCTCTTGAGCTGGGTGCTGCTGGTGTCTCAGGTGCCACTCTTGCCCTAGGTGCCACTCTTACTGCAAGTATCACTGGTGAAGCTGGTACCTCGGGTGAGGCTCTTGACCTGAGTGCTGGTAGTGTCTTGGTTGCTGCTCTTGTCCTGGGTGCCAATTGTGTCCCTCTTGCCATGGGTCCTGCTCTTGCAGCAAGTGTCACAGGTGTGGGCTGGTGTGTCTTGTCCCACTCTTGTCATGGGTGCTGCTCTTAGCATGGGAGTCAAAAGTGCCACTGGTGTCTTGCCTGTCAAGAGGGCCACTGGTGTCTCTGCTATCACAGGTGCCACTGATGCCATGGGTGCTGCTGGTGTCATGGGTGTGCTGGGGTCTCAGGTGCCAATTGTCCAGGTTGCTCCAGTGTCTCGGGTGCTGCTCTTGTCCTAGGTGCTGTTCTTGACATAGGTGCCTTTCTTGGTACAAGTGTCACGGGTACATCTGGTATCTTGGGTGCCGCTCTTTTCCTGCATGCTGCTGATGTCGGGTGCTGCTCTTGTCATGGGTGTTCCTGGGTTCTCAAGTGCAGCTCTTGCCATGGGTGCTGCTTTCCTGTGAGTGTCACAGAATCAACAGGTTTCTCTTTTGCCGCTCTTATCTTGTGTGCGGCTGTTGTCTCTGGTGTCATTCACTTATGGGTGCCACTGGTGTCCGGGGTGTGCTTCTTGTCATGGCTGCCCCTGGTGTCTTTGTTCCCCCTGGAGGCTCAGGTGTCTCTGTTGTCACAAGTGCTCCTCTTGCCATGGTTTCCACCCATGCCACAAGAGCCATGGGTGCCACTGTCCTTGGGAGCTGGTCTTGACATTGGTGCTGATGTTACCATGGGTATCATGAGTGCTGTTTTTTTCTCGGGTGTCATTATTTTCCTAGGTGCCACTGCTGTTTCGGATGTCATTCTTTGACAGGTGCAACTGGTATAATGTGTGTCACCATTGTCATGGCTCCACATGGTTTCCTCGGTGCCACTGTTGTCCTGAGTGTATCTGGTATCACAGGTCGTGTTCTTGCCATGGTTGCCGCTCTTGCCACGAGTGCCTCAGGGGTGGCTGGTATCATGTGTGCAGCTGGGGTCTCAAGGGCCCCTCTTCCAGGTTTCCCTGGTGGGTGCTCCTCTTGTCCTGGATTCTTTTCTTGTCATGGGTGCCGTTCTTAGGTCTAGTGTCACAGGTATACCTGGTGTCTATTTTGCTGTTTTTTTCATGGGTGCCACTGGTGTGGGGTGCTGCTCTTGTGGGTGGCGCTGGTGTCTCAATTGCTGCTTTTGTCCTGGGGGCCACTGGGTTCTCGCATCGCACTTTTGCCTTGGGTGCCACTTTGCCGCAAATGTCATGAGTGCAGCTGGTGTCTCTGTTGCCGCTCGTATCCTCGGTTCTGTTCCTGGGGCAAGTATCATGGGTGCCAATAGTATCATTGGTGTCACTCTTTCATGGGTGCTGCTGTTGTTTTGGTTGCCCCTATTGCCATGGTTTTGCAGCTCTTGCTGCAAGTGTCATGGGTGCCCCTGGGGTCTTGACTGCCGCTCTTGCCTTGCATGCTGCTGTTTCTCGGGTTTCATGGGTGCCACTGGTGTCTCAGGTGTCACTCTAGCCCTGGGTCCCACTCTTGTCCTGGGTGCTGCTGGTGTCTCAGGTGACGCTCTCACCATGGGTGCTGCATTTGCCCTGAGTGTCACGAGTATGGGTGGTATCTCTTGTGCTGTTTTTTCCCTTGGAGCCACAGATGGCAAGGGTGACACTCTAGCCCTGGGTGCCACACTTGCCGTGAGTGGCATGGATGCTGCTGGTACCTCAGGTGCTGCTCTTGAGCTTGGTGCTGCTGGTGTCTCCAGTGCCACTCTTGCCCTAGGTGCTGATCTTGCTGTGAGTATCACTAGTGAGGCTGGTACCTCGGGTGACACTCTTGAGCTGAGTGTTGGTGGTGTCTTGGTTGCCACTCTAGTCCTGGGTGCCACTTGTGTCTAGGATGTTGCTCTTGACATTGCTATCTCTCTTGCCATGAGTGACATGGGTGAGGCTGGTTGTTGGTACCCGTTCTTGCCATCAGTGCTCCTCTTACCATGGGTGTCATAAGTGACACTGGTGTTTCAGGTGTCATGAGTGTCACTGGTGTCTCTGGTATCCCAGGTGCCACTGATGTCATGGGTGATTCGGGTGTCATGGGTGCCGCTTGGGTCTCAGGTGCCCCTATTGTCATGGTTTTGCAGCTCTTGCCACGAGTGTCACGGGTGCCGTTGGGGTCTCGGTTGCCACTCTTGCCTTGCATGCTGCTGATGCCCAGGTATCATGGGTGCTGCTACTGTCTCGGGTGACACTCTAGATCTGGGTGCCACTCTTGTCCTGGGTGCTGCTGGTGTCTCAGGTGATGCTTTTGCCATTGGTGCCCGCATTTGTCACCAGTGTCATGGGTGTGGCTGGTGTCTCTAGTGGGCTCTTATCCTTGCTGTCAGAGGTGGCAAGGGCGCCACTCTTGCCCTAGGTGCCGCTGATGACTCTGGTGCTACCCTGGCCCTGTGTGCTGCTCTTGCCATGAGTGGCATGGATGCTGCTGGTAGCTGAGGAACTGCTCTTGAGTTAGGTGCTGCTGGTGTCTCGGGTGCCATTCTTGCCCTTGGTGCCACTCTTGCTTCAAGTGTCACTTGTGATGCTGGTACCTCGGGTGCAGCTCTTGAGCTGAGTGCCAGTGGTGTCTTGGTTTCCACTCTTGTCCTGGGTTCCAATTGTGTCTTGGGTGTCCTGCTCTTGCCACAAAGAGTAGGCTGCAGCTGGTGTGTCAGGTCCCACTCTTGCCATGGGTGCTGCTTTTACCATGGGAGTCGTAAGTGCCACTGGTGTCTCAGCTGTCATGAGTGCTGCTGGTGTTTCTGGTATCACAGGTGCCACAGATGGCATGGGTGCTGCTGGTGTCATGGGTGCCTCTGGTGTCATGGGTGCTGCTGGGGTCTGGGGTGCCATCTTGTCCAGGGTGCTCCAGTGTCTCGGGTGCTGCTCTTGTCCTAGGTGCCGTTCTTGATATAGATGTGTTTCTTGCTGCAAGGTCACGGGTGCATCTGGTGTTTCAGTTGCTGCTCTTTTCCTGTGTGCCCCTGGTTTCGGGTTCCACTCTTGTCATGGGTGCTTCTGGGTTCTTTGGTGCTGCTCTTGCCATGGGTGCTGCTTTGTCACGAGTGTCAATGTTGTGGCTGGTTTCTCTTTTGCCACTCTTTACTTGGGTGCAGCTGGTGTCTCTGGTTTCTCTCTCTTATGGGTGCCATTGGTGTCCCAGGTGTCCCTCTTTTCATGGATGTCCCTGGTATCTGTTGCCACTGGTCGCCTGGGTGTCTGTTGTCACAGGCGCTACTCTTGCCATGGTTGCCCCTCTTGACACAAGTGCCACAGGTGCCACTATTCTTGGGATTCGCTCTTGGCATTGGTGCTGATGTTACCGTGGGTATCATGAGTGCTGCTGGTTTCTCAGGTGCCACTCTTTCCCTGGGTGCTTCTGCTGTCTCAGGGGTCACTCTCTGACAGGTTCCTCTGGTGTCCTGGGTGTCACTGTTGTTCTGGCTCTCCCTGGTTTCTTTGGTCCCACTGTTGTCCTGAGTGTATCTGGTGACACAGGTCCTGTTCTTGCCATGGTTGCTGCTCTTGCCCAGAGTGCCACAGGTGTGGCAGGTGTCATGTGTGCAGCTGGTGTCTCAGAGGCCACTCTTTTCCAGATTTCCCCTGTCTCGGGTGCTCCTCTTGTCCTGGATTCTGTTCTTGCCATGGGTGCCGTTCTTGTGTCTACTGTCACGGATACTCCTGTTGTCTCATTTGCTGCTCTTTTCATGTGTGCCGCTGGTGTCAGGTGCCACTCTTGTCGTGGGTGCTGCTGGTGTCTTGGTGGACCCTCTTGTCCTGGAAACAGCTGTGTTCTCAGGTCCCACTTTTGCCTTTGGTGCTGCTTTGCCGCAAATGACACGGATGCACCTGGTGTCTCTGTTTCCACTTGTGTCATGGGTTCTGTTCTTAGGGTATCATGGGTGCTGATAGTATCATTGGTGTCGCTCTTTCATGGGTACTGCTGTTGTCTCAGGTGCCCCTATTGCAATAGGTTTTCAGCTCTTACAAAGAGAGTCATGGGTGCCACTGGGGTTTTGGGTGTTGCTCTTGCCTTGCATGTTGCTCTTACCGTGGGAGTCATAAATGCCACTGGTGTCTTGGCTGTCCCGAGTGCTGCTGGTGTCTCTGGTATCACAAATGCCACTGATGTCATGGGTGCTACTGGTGTCATAGGGGCCATTGATTTCTTGGTTGCCACTCTAGCTCTGGGTTCTACTCTTGTCCTGGGTGCTGCTCATGTCTCAAGTGACACTCTTGTCCTTGATTCTACAGGTGGCATGGATGTCACTCTTGCCCTGGGTGCTGCTGATGTCTCTGGTGCCACTCTGGCCCTGGGTGCTGCTCTTGCTGCAAGTGGCACAGGTGCCGCTGGTAGCTAAGGTGGTCCTCTTAAGCTGGGTGCTGCTGGTGTCTCGGGTTCCACTCTTTCCCTAGGCTCTACTCTTGCTGTGAGTGTCACTGGTGAGGCTGGTACCTCGGGTGCTTCTCTAGAGCTGAATGCTGGTGATGTCTTTGGTGCTGCTCTTGTCCTGGGTGCCACTTGTGTCTCGGTTATCACTCTTTCATGGGCCCCACTTTTGCCGTGAGTGTCATGGGTGCAGCTGGTGTGTCAGGTACCTCTCTTGCCATGGGTGATGCTCTTACTGTGGGAGTCATAAGTGCTGCTGGTGTCTTGGGTGCCCCTATTGCCATGGGTTTGCAGCTCTTGTGGCAAGGGTCTCGGGTGCCGCTGGGGTCTTAGGTGCCATTCATGCCTTGTGTGCTGTTGTTTCTCGGGTGTCATGGGTGCCGCTAGTGTCTCAGTTGATGCTCTTGCCATAGGTGCAGCATTTCCCATGAGTGTCACTGACGTGGCTGGTATCTTTGGTGCTGCTCTTTTCCTCAGTGACAGAGGTGGCACGGGTGACACTCTAGCCCTGGGTGCTGATCTTACCATGAGTGGCTCAGGTGCTGCTGGTAGCTCAGGTACTGCTCTTGAGCTGGGTGCTGCTGGTGTCTCGGGTGCCACTCTTGCCCTTGGTGCCGCTCTTGCCGCGAGTGTCACTGGTGAGTCAGGTATCTCGGGTGCAGCTCTTGATCTGAGTGCTGGTGGTGTCTTGGTTGCCACTCTTGTCCTGTGTGCCACTTGTGTCTCGGGTGTCGCTCTTGCCATGGGTCCTGCTCTTGCCAATAGTGTCCCTGGTGCGGCAGGTGTGTCAGGTCCCAATCTTGTTTTGCATGCTTCTCTTACAGTGGGTGTCATAAGTGCCACTGGTGTTTCAGGTCTCATGAGTGCCGCTGGTGTCACTGGTATCACAGATGCCACTGATGACAGGGGTGATTCTAGTGTCATGGGTGTCTCTGGGGTCTCAGATGCCGCTCTTGCCTTGCAAGCTGCCATTGCTCAGGTGTCAGTGCTGCTGGTGTCTCATGTGCCACTCTAGCCCTGGGTGCCTCTCTTCTCCAGGGTGCTGCTGATATCTCAGGTGACACTCTTGCTATGGGTGCCACGTTTGCCGCAAGTGTCACGGGAGTGGCTGGTGTCTCTTGTGCCACTCTTGTCCATGGTGTCACAGCTGACACGGGTGCCACTCTTGCCCTGGGTGCCTCTCTTGCCACGAATCACATGGGTGCCACTGTTAGTTCCAGTGCTGCTCTTGAGCTGGGTGCTGTTAGTGTCTCGGGTGCCACTGTTGCTCTAGGTGCAGCTCTTGCTGCGAATGTCACTGGTGACGCTGGAACCTTGGGTGCCACTCTTGAGCTGAGTGCCGGTGGTGTCTTGGTTGCTGCTCTTGTCCTGGGTGCCACCTGTTTCTTGGGTGTTACTCTTTCCATGGGTCTCGCTCTTGCTGCGAGTGTCATGAGTGCCTCTGCTGTGTCTGGTCCCACTCTTGCCATGGGTGCTGCTCTTACCATGGGAGTCATAAGTGCCACTGGTGTTTGGGCTGTCATGAGTGCCGCTGGTGTCTCTGCTATTACCGGTGCCACTAATGTCATGGGTGCTGCTGGTATCATGGGTGCCACTGGGGTCTTGGGTGCCATCATATCCAGGATGCTCCAGTGTCTCGGGTCCTGCTCTTGTCCTAGGTGCCATTCTTGACATCGGTGCCTTTCTTGCTGAACGTGGCACATGTGCGTCTGGTATCTCGGGTGACTCTCTTTTCCTGCATGCTGCTGGTGTTATGTGCCACTCTTGTCATGGGTGCTTCTGGGTTCTCGGGTGCCACTCTTCCCATGGGTCCCACTTTGCAGCAAATGTCACAGTTGTGGCTGGTATCTCTTTTGCAGCTCTTGTCTTGGGTGCGGCTGATGTCTCTGGTGTCACTCTCTTATGGGTGCCACTGGTGTCGCAGTTGTCCCTCTTGTCATGGCTGTCCCTGATGTCTTTGTTGCCCCTGGTAGCCCAGGTGTCTCTGTTGTCACAGGTGTTGCTTTTGCCATGGTTGATGCTCTTGCCACAAGTGCCATTGCTGCCACTGTTCTCGGATGCTACTCTTGCCATGGATGCCACTTTGCCACGAGTGTCACAGTTGCAGCTGGTATCTCTTTTGCCAATCTTGTCTTGGGTGTGGCTGGTGTCTCTGATGTGACTCTGTTACAGGAGCCACTGGTGTCCCGGGTGTCACTATTCTCATGGCTCTCCCTGGTTTCTTCGATGCCACTGTGGTCCTGAGTGTATCTGGTGTCACAGGTCCTGTTCTTGCCATGGTTGCCACACTTGCCACAAGATAAAAAAGAGAAACAAAATAGTTAGGGATGGATACCCATCATGGAAAGGGATTCATAAAAGAGGATAAGTTTCAAACAGTAGGAAACCCTCTCACTGGCTGGTCTGTGGGGAATTTTGGAATCTCAGAGAGGAACAAAACTGGGAGGAAAAATAAATAAATAAATAAATAAAACCCACAGATTACACGCCTAATGGCAACTCCCAGCAGACAAGTAGCCCAGACACTCACATCCACCACCAGCAAGCAGGGACTGAACAAGGAGGAGCAAGCCACATTGCTTAGGGTTAGAATCAGGCCTGAATGCCCTGAGGGCAACCTGAGGGAGCTAACCTGAAATAGCAACACAAACTGTGGGATAGCCAGAGAGAGAGAGAAAAAAAAAAAAGTGAGAGCGAGAACTTTCTTTTGAAAAGCTCTAACATAAGGCAATGACTGGTCCGCTCACTAAAAAAGGACTGAGCAAACACCAGATGAGAGCTGCTGGCTGCAGACCGGCCCATCCCCTGCCAGAGCCAGGGAGGGATGCGGGTGACAGCCAGAGCCAGAAAGTGAGGGGCAAACTCGACCCCGAGAGGGCATCCTCCACCAAACTGCAAACAGGCTCCCAGCTGCTAACCAAGTCTTCCTGGGATCCTGGATGGTTGACATCCACCAGGAGGGCACCCAGAGATCAGCTCCCCAGAGGAGATACATGGCACACCTGAGACTGTATTCCCACTATGCACCCAGGAAACCAAGTGGCTGGGAAGAAGGGGAGGATGTGATAAGATGCACTGCCCCACCTAGGGAGAGTGTCTTCCCCAAGCACTTGGTTACCTGAGCTTCTCAGACCTGGGAAAGGCATAATACGCAGACCCAACTGAGTCTGTACCTTTGGGGAGTACTCAAGAACCTGAACCTGAGCAGCTTAGACCTGGGAAGTGCACACAACCCAAGGCCCACCTTAGACAGTTTCCTTACAGAGCAACCTGGAGCCTGATCAGTGTAGACTGGGAAAGCACACATGGCTTGAGTGGAAACCTTGACAAGCCACTCATCCCACCCCACCCACAGGGAGGAACCTCCATGATAAAGAGGAACTACAAACTTCCAGCATACAGAAAGGCCACCCCAAAACAATAAACAATAAACTTGAACCCAAAACAGCAAAGTAAATGGCAACAGGATCATACTTATCAATAACTACCTTAAATGCAAATGGGTTGAATGCCCCAACCAAAAGAGAAAGACTGGCTGAGTGGATGCAAAAGCAATACTCCATATATGCTGTTTATAAGAGACCCACCTCAAACCTAGGGACACATACAGACTGAAAGTGAAGGGCTGGAAAAAGATATTTCATGCAAATGGAGACCAAAAGTAAGCAGGAGTAGCAATACTCATATCAGATAAAATAGACTTTGAAATAAAGGCTGTGAAAAGAGACAAAGAAGGACACTACAAAATGATCAAATGATCAATCCAAGAAGAAAATATAACAGTTATAAATGTATATGCTCCCTACATAGGAGCACTGCAATATGTAAGGCAAATGCTAACAAGTATGAAAGGGGAAATTAACAATAACATAATAATAGTGGGAGACTTTAATACCTTACCCACACCTATGGATAGATCAACTAAACAGAAATTTANAAATGATCAAATGATCAATCCAAGAAGAAAATATAACAGTTATAAATGTGTATGCTCCCTACATAGGAGCACTGCAATATGTAAGGCAAATGCTAACAAGTATGAAAGGGGAAATTAACAATAACATAATAATAGTGGGAGACTTTAATACCTTACCCACACCTATGGATAGATCAACTAAACAGAAATTTAGCAGGGAAACACAAACTTCTCGTGGCAGATTCATGTTGATGTACGGCAAAACCAATACAATATTGTAAAGTAAAAAAGTTAAATAAAGAAGTAAAATCTAAAAACAAAATTATTTTAAAAAATCAGAATTTAAGGCTAAAAATATAAGTGACACAAAGGGGTAGAAAATGATACAATGAACCAATTAGATCTAATTGATATCTGCAGGACATTTCATCCCAAAACAATGAATTTCACCTTTTTCTCAAGTGCACATGGAACCTTGACCAGGATAGATCACATCTTGGGCCATAAATCTAGCCTTGGGAAATTAAAAAAAAAATAAAATCATCTCAAGCATCTTTTCTGATCACATTGAGATAAGATTACATGTCAGCCACAAGGAAAAAAAAACCTATTAAAAATACAAACAGATTTCAGACAGATTTTTTAGTGACTGAGCTACAAGAGAAGCCGCAAAGGATATAACTGAGCTAAAAAGGAAGTTTAAGGCTGGCTCACTAAGCGCAGGAAGTTGCGGAGCCGGCTCACTCAGCGCAGGAAGTTGCGGAGCCGGCTCACTCAGTGCAGGCGGCTGCGGAGCCGGCTCACTAAGCACGGCCGAGAGGAACCACCCCGCGTCCGAGGACAGGGGCCGCAGACGGGAGGAGCCACCCCACGTCCAAGAGACAGCAGCCGAGAGTCCCGGGCTGTGATGGCACAGGAACGGCTGAGAGGAGCCACCCCACTACCCACTCAGCGCAGCCGAGAGGAGCTACCCCACATCGGAGGACAGAGACAGCGGCTAAGAGTCCCAGGCTGTGGCGGTGCAGGAA
>SJYA01006415.1:0-21941 GCA_006410615.1 Neotragus moschatus
TCACTTGTTAAAGAAATTGTCTTTAATCCATTGTATATTCTTGCCTCTGTCAAAGATAAGATGTTCATAGGTGTGTGTACGTGATACTGGATGCTTGGGGCTGGTACACTGAGATGACCCAGAGATGGTATGGGGAGGGATGAGGGAGGGGGGTTCAGGATGGGGAACACGTGTATACTTGTGGCAGATTCATGTTGATGTGTGGCAAAACCAACACAATATTGGAAAAGTAATTAACGTCCAATTAAATACATTTATTTAAAAAAAAAATAGTGACTTTTCTTATACCCCAGACCTTGGAGTAAAATTCACACATGCCACAGATCTAAGGAAATGTTTCAAAAAAGAACATTTGGGTAGAGAGGACTAGAACTACAGGGAAAACCTTAGTCTAACAGGAAGAGGAACCTCACTTAAGGATCACAAGATAAGACTAAATATGAAAATGTGGGCAAATTATGTGATACACTGCTCTTGACTTGTGAAATAATTTTACAATAATGACCTTCTGAATGTTAAAAATATAAATTAAATAAATCAACATTAACAGCTGCTTAACAGTGATAAAATATACTTTTATTTATTTTGTTGAGTCAGAGGGTCGTAAAAAAAATTATTGCTAAAGTAGATATCAGGCAAACAGAACAGTGCTTTGTAAGTCTGGTTACCTTGAAGTTTATTTAATCTAAGAGAAATAGGTCATAAGGTTCTCATGCAATACATACTTCGTTCTTTAAATAACAATTGTGACAAATAACAGAAATTATTAAGGAATGCTGCACTTGTGATCCATACAAAACACCAACATTTGGGGTTGTACACAATTTAAAGAAATGTCCTGAACACTT
This sequence comes from Neotragus moschatus, assembly GCA_006410615.1. Lineage (NCBI taxonomy): Eukaryota > Metazoa > Chordata > Mammalia > Artiodactyla > Bovidae > Neotragus > Neotragus moschatus. Next base: position 849 of record SJYA01006415.1, read on the forward strand.
TTCAAAATACTGTAATAGCCAATACATACAGCCATGCCTTACGTGGCCACAGGAATGCAGTTTAGAAAATAAAGAAAAAAAATCACACTGAAACTACTTAATTTCTTTGAAACCACTGAGCAAGAAAAGCAACATTGAACTTCCATACTGATTTTACATAATGTCTATACAGTACCTTGACTTAAATCCAAGAGTAAAAGTTAAGACTCTCCTCCTTTATTTTTGGTAAACAACTTCATGGTAAACTTAGATGACTTTTTCCCCTGGATTTTACCTGGGAGTGGCCTTTTTAATTTTTTATTTAAAAGAGGGCAGGTTTGGCACTTTTATACTGATGTCACCAATGTTAATATTTCTTGGGATCTCAGGAAGATTCATATTCTTTACAGCTGATACAGCACGGGCTGGAGCTCCTGCTAAGCCAGCCTGTATACAGAAGCAAATAAAAGAGAAAGAAGATGAACAACTCAGGTGTAGCTCATCAAAAACACGAAAACTGGAGGACAATGGCAAAAGATTCTCATAGAACAAGCTTAGAAACCAGATGGTAGTTTGAATTGGTATGGAATGGTTACTTGGAAATACTAATCTATAAAGAGAAAACAGTTGACACATTAAAAAATACAGTGAACACATGCAATGATAACAATGTAAAGATTTAAATACAAATTAACTTGTACTATGGAAACATCACACAAAATATTTCAATTGCATAGCTGGATCTTCACCTTTATCTTGATTTAACTGACTTATGATATAAACATGAAGCATATTTTACATTACTCTCTTTATTAGACACCTCTTGCAACAATTGTGACAGGTGATTTTGGGTTTTTGTTTTTAAACTGTCATTTGTTATTAATATATGCTGTGAAATAAAAATTTAAAGTAATAAATCATGCTTAGTTTCTTAGGGCTAAACCCTTAAAACATTTCAATACAATAAAGCTTTTTAAAGTAATTTTTTACAACTGTAGAAGTTCTTGTAAACTTTTCTAGGAAAGCTCCAGAACATTAAAAAACAAAATCAGGCTTTTAAAGTGAAGCCTCAATCCAAACAGAATGGTTCTGTCAAAAAATGAAACTGTAAGAAGAGGATCAATCCAACCCTTCAATGCATTAGTAAAATAATGATTGAAAATATTTTGTCATATAAAGTAGATTCAACATATGTCCAGTTTATAACATACAAATTTAGAGAAAGAAACAGCATAAATGCAAAAGGCAGGATATATGTGAATACATGAATTTAACAATTTCTTATGCCATTAGTGTACAGTATCTGGCTTTCATCTTAGAAGGACAATTTATAATTTGTGAAAAAATTTGAGAGAAATTTTGAGAGGAAACATGCTTAAAATTATAAGAAAAATGCATATACATCACTTTTCTCAAAAAACTACATCAATCGTCATTATGTTTTTAAGGTTTAATTTATATATTAATTAGATTTCATCAATTTTTATTCAGGTTATATAAAAAAGTCAACAAACATATAGGAATTCAGTACCATACATTATCTTGCACAAAAGCAATTAAGTAACAAAAACAAATCTTCTACTTTGCTTAGATTTCACATATGAGAGCGTGTCCACGTTATTAGAACGATGAGTTTTAATGCCCCTTTTTGTAATTTAGTTTTGTTTTTTCTGTTATGTAATCCTACCTCTTTTGTTAATTAAAAAATAATAATAATAAAGCTGTTACCTGAGAAAAATCTTGACTGATACAAAATAGGCCAGTGTAAACTATTAGCTGAATAAAGGATACAAACATTGTTAAGCAATGAAATAAAAGCCATGGATTATCAAGTCAGAATTGGAAATAATAGAAAAATCAGCAAAATAGTATTAATAATATATATGGTCCACACAGGCAATGATAAGGGTGATATGGATGAAAAACTCCATACCCAATTAAAAACTAAATAGGGCCGGAGAATTCAATTTTTATAATTTAATGGAGGTTAGTTGTTTTTGATGTATAACTAAAAATTTGATTGACCTCTACATTTATACCTACCTGAAATAATGCAGTTTTTGTTATACCCCACTTCTCTCCAACTGCCCCCCAAAAGATGTTGGAGATACAGAAGAATATTATTTGGGCTTCCCAGGTGGCGTTAGTGGTAAAGAACCCGTCTGCCAATACAAGAGACCTGGGTTTGATCCCTGGGTCGGGAAGATCCCCTGGAGGAGGGCGTGGCAGGCCACTCCGGTGTTCTTGCCTGGAGAGTCCCATGGACACAGGAGCCTGGCGGGCTGCAGTCCACAGAGTCGCAGAGTCGGACACGACTGAAGCGACTTAGCACACATGCCAACTGGATATTTGCAAGTTCAGTATTTAGCTACCAAAATTAAGAATGGTTTAGAATCAGAGAAGACTCTAATTCAAAGAGCTTTACCATGTTGTAGGCTTGCTTCCTTTTACTAGAAAGTATGTTGTTTTCTGAGGGAACAAAAATTATTTAACAAAATTACAGACAACCTGGAAATAGTTATCATTTTTCCAGGTAAAAAGATTCTATAATTTTTCTAATTAAATAAGCAACTTGCTCCTATTTCTATTCTGGAATTTATATTCCAGGTGCTAGTTATGAGTAGGCTATAGTAAAGCACTGACAAAGTATTTAACTATAAATATTTTAAAATGCATGGATTATTTGAGGATTTTTATTATTGAGAAAAAGAGAGAAAAGGTAGGGGTGCATGTGTGTGTGTATGTGTCCATCTTTTACTGGATGCTATGCTTAACATTTATAAGTAGTAAAAATACATTTTTGTAGTATTAAATGTCATTGTCAAGAAGCTTTCTTTCCCCATAATACCCTGTACCATAAGCAGCTAAACTAGAGAATAAAATTGCATCTTGTTAAATTTCATTAGATTAAGTCGTTTCTTTGTGACCACAGACGGTGTTGATTGTTGGCTGCTAATAAGAATACATAAAGTCAATATAGCAATTGATTTAAATAGCATATATGTGCCAAATTCATATTATGTAAAACCAAAAAATTTCTAAGTCAACAAACTACAGTTCCTCTAAACATAAGCAGCAAGCCATAGACATGCAAAGGGTGGTAACTACTCAGAACACGCAAATGAATTTAGAGAAGCAAATTATTTCTCAAGCATGTTCAACACTTCTGTGTAGTATGTCACAAATTTAAATGATAGAAAACTTGAAAACTGTAATGTGTACTTCAATTAAGTTTTAATTAAACTAACATTTTAAGAAACCAGATTCTGTAGAATATAAAATGGAAAGAAAAACATGAGAAGGACTGTTGATCAGTAAGTAGACACTTAAATGAGCTGTTAACGTACAAAAATTCAGACTTTAAAAAATAATAGACTTCATGTCAGTCAGATAGTTAACAGAACTGCTATAAACACATTTCAGTTTCAGACTTCCATGAACGTGAAGTCTGAAACATTTTTATTAAAGGATAAAATGTAAAAGAGGTAATTTGCCATTAAGTTTGCCAACAAAAAGGTATAAAGGGATTTTCATCTGAGTTGAACTTTTTTAGATATACTCAAAACAAGATAACATTTACTAACACAATTTTTTAACACTGAAATTTACAGAAATTAAGTTTACCTGTCTTGTTAGTAGTATGTACAGTTTAAAATGTAAAAATAAGATACTTCTGACAGTACAACATAGTTCTGATAGATTTAAGATTACACAGTTGACATAAAGCAGAAATAAAAAGAATGAAACCCTACTGGAGAAATAACTTGTTTCCATCTAAGCTGTTAAACTCGAGCACCACCATGGCAGGTAAACTGCAGCAACTTCACTAACAAAAACAAATACATGAATCCAAAGCAGTTAAGAGTATGAATCGGATGGAAGAATGAAGTACAGTATATAAAAGAATGATCATGTTTTCTCTCCCATGAGATTAAATAAATTAACAGAATTAAGAGAAAGAAAACAAAATGAAGTCTGCAAGTATACCAAAATGAGGCCAAACAGATAGAAGACTTATACAGACATACTCTCAGAAATTTCAAGCGCTTGAATCACAAAGATAGTAATGGATGGATATGATTCGTTTTTGATTTTTTTTTTAATTGCCAGACCCAAAAATAAACAAAATGTGTGCAAGCAAAACTGAAAAAAGCAGCATTATAAAATATATTTCATTCAAAGACTCTGAAGGCTCCCTTTTCCTCATGCAATAAGCAATTAGCTTTCTCCAAGGAAAAGGAAATAACCTAGCTGTTTACTTCATCTAACACATTAAATATTCTACCATCTTAAAATATTTTTTCAAGCTTGAAATAGGCCATAATAGGATGGTAGTGGAGTAATTTTTACATACTAAAACCTTTACCCACCCATCCTGCTGGAAGTTGCTATATGCGCAATTCCTAATTTTGACCTAGCAGCAAAGTGAAAGAACACCAACATTAATAAAGACAGTATTAAATGGTTTCAGACTCAAAATCATTAACAAAATAATGGCAGGGTTTGAAAGCATGTTTTGAGCAGAATGGAAAATGTCAATATTTTAATTTCTGATTTTAAGGCAGAATAACTTTTAAACTGGGGACAGGCTTGCTCTTTGCTTTAAAGGCAGTGTTTTAAAACTGCAATTATAAACAGATTAGAAATGCTGCCGACAGTCCTCTAGTGAGCAAGAACAGTGGTACTTTATGAAAATTTTTATCAAAATGAGAATATTTAAAAATTGTAAACCTTTCAGGTCTAGTAATTTTATGTAGTCTTATATTATAGTTTTAATTTCTAGCATAGGTTTTACCTGTGTGAAATAAATTTAGCAGACTGTGTCATTTATGGATTTAAGATAAGGATGTACCTGTGTGAAATAAATATAGCAGGCTGATGTCATTTATGGATTTAATATAAATAGTTTTGATCATTACATGTGACCTCCAGGGTCTTCACCATAATTTTGAAGGGGAGAGTAACTGGGCATGTCAAGGTAGAGGGGCAGAACCAACTCACAAGCTGACTTTCCAGCATCTCTATCTGGGGGCCGCTTTTCTTGTTCTCTATTCTTTGAAAATAGATACTTGATTTTAAAAAAAAGTAAATCAATAGTTTTAGTGATAGACGTTATAAGACCCAAGTTGCTGATGCTAGAAAAAAAAATTTAACATAAATTAAAGACTGGAATGTAGGAACTGGCAGTGATTTGAGATTAATGGAATAAATGAGACCCATCATGTATTTTTGTTCCTGGGATACAGTAATACAGATCTGAGGTTCAAAAGTGTGTCCCCAGCTTGCTTCATGATACAAGGCCCACAAACTCTGGATAAGAAATTATAAAACCACCTGTACGGTGCTACTTTCTAAACATATCCAGAAAGTAATAATCTAGTGTCTAAAAAACGGTGCCAAATAGTGGCATTTTTCTAATTACTAAAGTGGCTAACTTAACCTAAGTCTATATATTTTTCCCTGCATGAGACTCAAGAAAGTATTTTCATTTGAAAATTTAAACGGAGGTATGTAAACATTTTTATTTTTCCTGAAATGGCTCTGTATAAAAAGTTGTTTATTATCATCTCTACACGGAAATTATTAACAGTAATTCACACAGGTAATTTGTGGTATGAAAAATTCACAGGAAATAGCAGAGAAAATTTAGTTTTGTAGGGCTACGAGTCTATTTAAAACATTTTCAATTTTTGCCAATATGCTTTACAAAAATTTTCAAGGTTTACAATATCTTATTGAGTCATATTATGGTATATTTAGATATCAGAAGCTTGCTATAGTAGAAATCCATTTTAGTTTGGTCAATATATTTAATTCCATGTTTTAGAGCATTCAGTTCAATTTTAGAAAATTTCTGATCTTATTTTGCTGGCCACTTTCAATATTCATCTGTCAAAACTGTAAAAGCAATTCTGTTAAGACTTTGGAACTGAAAACCATTAAATGGGAGGAAAGGGACTACTTAACAGTCACTGTTCTAAGCCTTTGTGGGTTCCCACTTTGTATCCAAATCTCTAAAGGTTCAGCTTTTGGTTTTTAAATTCAGAGCTTCTAAAACCCAGCAGGCAATTTTATGTTATTAATAGAATCCTAATTTAGAAGGATGAAGGAAAAGTATCTGTGAGAGTTAAATTAAGATCAGTTCTGCCATATGGTGCTCAAAATAAACTCTAATTTATATGCACAAAGTAAATTGTCATTTCTAGAAATGTAATTAGTCAGTTAAATGACAATGTTTTTAAAAACAGAACAAAAAATTTAAACTTTCCTTCACAATGCAGGCAGACAAAACAGAACAAAGATGACATCAATGATGTACTAATAAAATACACTAAGTCCAATAAAAGATGAGTAGCTACAGGGAGGAACGAGGATGGAAAATAGCTACAGGGACTATATGGGCTCATTAACACAAAGAATTTTTGAGTCTGGCCTAAATAATTAATTGCCTTTGACATCATTTTGCTTTCCCTTTGTTAAAGTACATTTTTCTCAAAGTCAGCAATACCTTGTCTACCTGTCCTGTCTGGGAGATTGAAAGATAAAGGTCTGTAAGAGAGAAGAATGGAAAGAGCTAGAAAGATCAGGATGTTCGGAAAAAAGAGGACTGACTTTTAAAAAGTAGTGACTAAATTCAGACCCATTTTATTCATCTTGAAAATCACATGAAATACATATCTCCCCAGCCCCACCAGTCCACCTCCACACCTGGGCAGATCCTGAGTGCTTCTTCCCAAGTCCCAACAACCTCCCAGCTTAAACCCTCCTTTCCCAAGATCCCAACCTTATAGTAAACCACTTATCTATTAGAGCAGGATAGAGGAAAATCTATTCAGAGCGTTATCTTTGATTCTCATCTTTTAAAAGATCTGAGTCATCTTTGCTTCTACTTGTCTAGGTAATGGGAATTAAACTGGCTCACTTTTGACTGTTACTGGAAATACACAACTTTTAAAATAATAAAATCTTTTTATTTCTGACAAAGTTAAAGAGACCTTGAAACATCCATGTTATATTTTAAAAGCTGTACCGTAACTATATCCAGGCTTTTTAAAAGAAACATGATATTCTAAACAATACTTAATTTTAAGAATATGATAAATAAGTCTTTTCATCAATCATGGTTTTCTGAACTTTAAGATTTTCTTTGGAAATTTTTGCTTACATAATATATTTTAACTAAAATTTGTAAGAGTAAGATTAATAAAAGCTTATAGTTTCCTCACAAATAATTTTGGATTATTCTGCAGTCATATATTTGGTAGATATAACCAACTTAAAAAATATGGACATGAAACCCATATGAAAATCTTTAACATTTCCCTGTGTCTGGAATAAAGCTGGCAGCCTTCCAAACACATTGAACATATATGATAATTACTGGAAAATTACACAGTCAATGTTGCTTCAACACAATTTCTTAAAATGTGATCAGAACTAAATTATGGCTTCACTATGACTCAAAATTCTATCTTGTGAGTAAAATATTAGCAGACATTACATATAGGGAAATGCTTGATAAATACATAACGTTAGTTTATTCCATCAGATTTAAAACATATTTCTCTGTAAAGAAGAAAAAGAAAACTAATTTGGCAACAGGCAACAATTGATTATACACGTTAAAAAATGATCAGTGGATGAAAAACGGAAGTATTCATTCCCTAGGATTCAAAACCAGTTTAAATAGCACTGTTTTGGTGAAAGGACATTTTAAAAGTCGTAATATTCTTATAACTATTTCCACTGCAAACATCAATTCTGTATTTTACTGCTCTTTATAGATAAGAAAAATTGGCTTATTAACAAAGTTTTACTGGACAATCAAAAAGCAAATATCCATTATGGAATAATTATAGGTCTCTCATGACTTCTATCAATATTACAGATAGCAAACTAAGGAGGAAAAGGCGTGAAGGGCACCACCAATGGAAAGGAATTAAATACCTGGAAAGGCAAAAATTCCAGACAAGAGGTTGATATGTTTTTACAGATGATTACACAGAATTTATAAATTACCACATATCCACTCATTTTGGACTAATTATTAAGGGACTGTATCACTGTCTGTGTCTTAGCATTTAAAAATCTATATCCATACAGTTTTGCAAAGCAAAGTTTAACAGATTACATAAATTATCATTTTAAGACTTTAAAAACTATATAGCTTAGAGCTTATAGTAAATCTTTTGCCATATTGAAAAATCCATTGCAAGCCAACTCTAAATATTCTGAGCCCTTTTCCTTGTCCTAAAATGAAATTTTCTCTATTAATCTAGTTTGTTTTCCCTTTTCAAAAACCAGTATTTTAAAAACTTAAACTTATACAATTACTTAAAAGATTCATAATTTTAAGTTCTTCCCTATTTCAAGCCCTTCCTTTGGGAAACCAAGAAGGATAATAGACTGAGGTAAGGAGGAATGTAGGACTTATTTTAATTTAAAATAGAACACTGGAAAAGGCTTTTATATAAAACTTTAACTGTTTCTAACTCAGATTTATCCACCATCTTGTATTTCATTTAATTATAATGAGCACAGCATTTTGTTATGCTGATCCTTTAAAGAGCCAACAAGATAAAAATTCTTCACAACTCACCTGTTATAAATCAATACTAGCATATTTTTAATATCTCTCTGCTTTTATAGTAATATTTACTTTAGATTATCCAAACACCTGTACTAATAATTATAAATAAAATTAGTTTTCTACTCTGAGTTATGACTATAAATGTCAAAGGTAAGGGTATCCTCAAACATGTATAGTGTTAAATGAGGTATCAAGACTATTCATCTTTCTAAATTTCTTCTACAGCAACAAGAAACTACTAAAATAATGCCCACTTGAGTGGTTCAGCTTCAGCACCTGTTATATTCAGCCTTGTTATTGATAAATTCAGCTTTGTTATTGATATTCAGCCTTGTTACTGAGGGAAGAAGCATGCAATTATAAAACAGAGTTTTACACAAGGCTAAAGTGCTGGTTGGTCCTCATTCACTCAACCTACCAGCACAAAGTCAGCTGTATATCACCAAATCTTGCTCCTCTAGAATGCAACAAAAGCCATGAATACATGGGTCCTTGTATGAAGTATATATGATTTAGCTAACGTGTCAGTGACCTTTGACAAGCATCCAGAAATAAAAGATTAGAGTGCTGAATTTCTTTTTTTTCAATGTGCTTTCAGGCCTACTAAACACCTATTATTAATATTACTTCCTTATGAGAATTCCATTTTCTCTCCTTTCCTTTTTCAGAAATAGTTTTATAAAACATTAAATTCATGTATCTTTGAAAACCAGTTCTAAGATTTCTTGGATGACTAAGAACGTAACAAATACTGATTCCACTATTCAAGTAAATAACTTCTTTTTTAAGCAATAAGAAATGGGAATTTTATTTATTACTCAAGGCAATTATGACTGTGGCTAAAAGAATACACAAAACTATTTGGTGGATAGTGGTCACAGAACATTTAACATACTAAAATGTGTATATTCCATTTATTTTCAAAACCGAATAAGCCTACCAGCTGTACTAAAGGGTGATACTGAAGGACAAACAGTGAAAGCTACAAATCATGCATAATTTATGATCATGCTTACTCCCTTCATTAACTAGAACACTTTCCATTCTTACCTCAGATTTCTCCAGTTTATTTTGTGCATCAATTTGTGTAACAATCTCATTCATGTTGGTCTCCAATACCATGCCCCCCATCACCATTTCTGCAAGAATATTGTGAACCTAAAGGAAAATATACATATCCATAAAGAAAACTATGTTTCATGATTCCAGTAATTTTTCTTTCAAATACTGCTGTCTTGTTTTATGAGCTGTAAAATAAAAATAATTTGGAGTGAGAGTTCATAATACACTTATGTCACTGCTGTGAAGCCTTAGGTAATTATACAAACCTCTTTAAATCTTAGTTTAATGAGCTGTAAAACAGGGATGATGATAATAATATCTCCTTCCTAGAGTGTTGAGAAGATTAAGTGACGTCAACCACCATGGAAGAGCCCCCCAAATAATTAATCTATAAACATTAGCTACCATGATTATAGTATCAAAATTAAAGCTAAAAAAATGACCCATTAGAGCCTTTTATACCAGATTCTTCATCAATAATTATTAAGCTGTTTTATGCTCAAGGTACTTAATAAGGCTATGTGGCTTTACTACTAGCTCTAGATTTAAAATGAAGTAAACATTTTTTTTTTATATTGTGCTCATTTGCTCAGTCATGTCTGACTCTTTGCAATCTCATGGACTGTAGCCCACCAGGCTCCTCTGTCCATGGAATTTTCCAGGCAAGAATACTGGAGTGGAGTGCCATTTCTTTCTCCAGGAGATCTTCCAGATCCAGGTATCAAACTGCTGTCTCTCCTGTTTCGTGCCTTGGCAGGCAGATTCTTTGGCGTTAGTGGTAAAGGACCTGCCTGCCAATCCAGGAGATACAAGTGATGCAGGTTTGATCCCTATATTGGGACTATTCCTCTGGAGAAGGGCATGGTAACCCACTCCAGTATCCTTGCCTGGAGAATCCCATGGACAGACGAGCCTGGCACGCTACAGTCCAAAGGGTTGCACAGAGTCGGACAAGACTGAAATGACTTAGCATCCTTGTTAGTATAGTGCTGAGTATCCCTGCCTGTCATATGGGAGACTGGGATTTGATTCCCGATGGGGAGGCAACATGCCCTTTTTGAGTTCCTGGTGGCTCAGATGGTAAAGAGTCTGCTTGCAATGCAAAAGATCCGGGTTCGACCCCTGGGTCAGGAAGATCCCCTGGAGAAGGAAACGGCACCCTACTCCAGTACTCTTGCCTGGAAAATCCCATGGATGGAGGAGCCTGGTAGGTTATAGTCCATGGGGTCACGAAGAGTCTGACATGACTGGGCGACTTCACTTACTTTTCTTTCTAGCATAGCATAGTGCCACCTGGGAAGTGGTGCTTTTGTTATATTATAGGAAGTGGTGCTTTCCTTATAGGCACTTTAATAATACTTTTGGGCTCAGTTGATAAAGAATCCACCTGCAATGCAGGAGACCCTGGTTCGACTCCTGGGTTGGGAAAATCTGCTGGAGAAGGGATAAGCTACCCACTCCAGAATTCTTGGGCTTCCCTTGTAGCTTAGCTGGTAAAGAATCCTCCTGCAATGCGGGAGACCTGGGTTTGATCTCTGGGTTGGGAAGATCCCTTGGAGAAGCAACAGGCTACCCACTTCAGTATTCTGCCTAGGAGAATATACAGTCCATGGGGTCACAAGCAGTTGGAAAGACTGAGCGACTTTCACTTTTAATAACTCTTTTACCACAAAGCTCTCTCTACATAGCTAATTACTCAGATTTTTCATGATCAAAAACATTACAATGACAAAAATATCATTTTCCATTGGGGAGAAAAACTATAACCCAGGTGTTTTAACATAAGGAACTTACTGAATCAAAAACCACCAATTCAAAGCTGAGTGGGTGTCAAAGAGCAGTATACTGTGCTATTATAATATGCATTTTCTTAAATAACGTGGCAGCATTAAGAATGGAGACTGTGACATTAGATAGGTGTAAATACTATCACTTATTAGTTGTACACCCTTCAGCAGTTACTTGACCTGTTTGTTATCTGTAAAACAGAGGTAGAACAGTATAGGTACCTCATAGAGTTATCATAAGGATTAAACAAGTTCATGAAAGGTACTGTAGCACAGCACCTTACAGGTTTTTTTTTTTTAAAAAACAAAAGCTTTAAAAAAAGTTAAATATAGAATTAAGCTATTCAATTTTCATTCTTTTAGCATTTCATGCAAATATATTCATGATTTTTAAAATATCTTATCATTATTTACTAATGTTTCATTTTGGAAAGTTGGACACTTCACACTCCAATTCTGAAAAGTTCTAGAAATTATTCTTCCTTAACAAACAAAATAAAACTAGAAGCTACAGAAGCTTTAAAAAATAGTACTAAATATCATCATTTCAACTAATATCCTTTCCGTTACTAGATAACATTTATTAAAACTCTGTTTTGATGCTGCTGGACTTATAGTATCTGATTTAATTCTCACATTAACCTGTTACACTGAGAGAATAAACCAGCTTACTCAAGATACATAAGTTAATACGTAGCAAATTAATGACTCAAACCTAAATCTGATTGATCTAAGTCCAATACTTCGTTTTCTTCTGTTAACAATAATAAATGAAATAATTTATTCATAATAAGTATAGCAAGTTATTTTTTAGTCTTAATCTATGAAAATCCAGTTAAAGGTCAAAAAGGTAACTAGGTGATAAAATTACCTTATAATAGCTAGTAAGAACTGTATGTGTAAAAAGTGTTTAGAAAGAAAAGTCATGGCAGGGAAAAATATCAGTAACCTCAGATATGCAGATGACACCACTCTTATGGCAGAAAGTGAAGAGGAACTAAAAAGCTTCTTAGTGAAAGTGAAAGAGAAGAATGAAAAAGCTGGCTTAAAACTCAACATTCAAAAAATGAAGATCATGGCATCTGGTCCCATCACTTCATGGAACATAGATGAGGAAAAAACAGAAACAGTGAGACTTTTATTTTCTTGGGTTCCAAAATCACTACAGATAGTGAGTGCAGCCATGAAATTAAAAGACACTTGCTCCTTGGAAGAAAAGCTATGACCTAGAGAGCATATTAAAAAGCAGAGACATTACCAACAAAAGTCCATCTAGTCAAAGCTATGGTTTTTCCAGTAGTCACGTATGGATGTGAGAGTTGGACTCTAAAGAAAGCTGCGCACCAAAGAATTGATGTTTTTGAACTGTGGTGTTGGAGAAGATTCTTGGGGGTCCCTTGGACTGAAAGGAGATCAAACCAGTCAATCCTAAAGAAAATCAGTTTCTGAATATTCATTGGAAGGACTGATGCTGAAACTGAAACTCCAACACTTTGGTCACCTGATGCTAAGAACTGACTCACTGGAAAAGACCCTGATGATGGGAAAGATTGAAGGTGGCAGGAGATGGGGATGACAGCGGTGGTTGACATGAGGGACACTGAGTAGGCTCCGGGAGTTGCTGATGGACTGGGAAGCCTGGCATCCTGCAGTCCATGGGGTTGCAAAGAATTGAACAGGACTTAGCGACTGAACTGAACTGAGAGGAAAGAGATTCATTAAAACTTGTCTTTTAGCAGTAGAAATGCCTCTCTTCTTTGTAAAACAAATTCTCATGAGATAGCATGACCTGTAACACTGATAGATGTGTAGCAATTCCACCAGCCCCGTTTTGCTCAGGCTTTCTTGTGGCTTCATCCCTACACACATCCTTACACACTATTCTACTGCCTTTCGAAACATCTCAGAACACAAGCACTAGACTGATAGAACTGTAGATTTCAGAATACTGAAATGTCTGCCAAGTTTAGAGCTATCAAAATATTAGCAGCCTACCAGTGTGAGTTGTAAGCAATAAATTCTAAGAATGTATGCAAATTTGCTCTCAAAGTTAAAAAAATCCTTATGAAAGCAAATTTAGATCCTGAAGAGACAGAAAATATGAGCTAAATTCCTAAACATGATCTCCGTCATTATAAAGATAATAAATGCCTAAAGACAGTATTCTCAGTAAGTAGGTACCATAAGTTATGTAGAAATCCAAGGAGATGAACAGTTTGGGAAAGAGAACTATCAACTGGGAGGCTACTCCAATACCATCCAGGTTGCTGTTGTTCACTTGCTAAGTCGTGCCCAACTCTTTGCAACCCCGTGGACTGAGCACGCCAGATGTCCAAAGTAAGGTATGGCACACGAGGAGAGGAAATTTAGAAGGTGAACATGTCCAGTGACAGAAAAAATTCATGTTCCAAGAATTGAGAAGAATTTTGGCAGACTAAGAGAAAGAGGATAAGCTCTGCTTTCAGCTTAGCCCTAACTCATATGGATGACATACTTCAGTATTTTGTTTTATAAATCTTACTAAAAACAGATTTTTTATGGAAATAAAAGGGTAACAATATGCTTATAATACAACTCATCTACTAAACTGCTTTGATGTTCACCTAAAAGTTCAATAAGTTTTCACTCTCCTTTATGAATTTTTTTAAGTGTTTAAAGAGTGGCAAATACCACATTAACGATGTATTTTTCCTTTAAAAAGAAAAATGCCCTATCTGCCCAACCACACAGCTTCTTCTGGACATAGACCATAACTTTTAAATTTCATTTTTACTTTTTAAAAAATTCACCATATAAGAAAAACAGAAACATGTATAAAAATAGTCTCTACCACCCTCTGCTTCTGTTATTAGGTCCCTCTATCCAAAGATAATCACAGTTATTTGTACTTATATATCCTTCCAGAAAACTGACCCACATACTTGTTATCTGTGTGTGCATATCTAATGTACACAAATGAGATTACATTGTACACACTATTCTCATAGTTCTACAAGAAAATAAAAATTGAATTGAAAGTTACAGGCAAGAGAAAACGAGCCTGTCAGTTAAGAAAGTAATAAAAGTTACTAGAGCCAGATATATGTACAAAAACGATCAGCAAAACTGTTGGTAAGAGCAAACAAAAATATAAAATTAAAATGGGGAATCTACCATATTAATTATCAGATATCTAAAAATGAGAGAAATATACAGATTCTTCAGGAATATAGGTAAGGTATTAAATGAACAAATGAGTGGGGCAGAACAATATTGATAATATAGTCCCATTGAGGTATACTAAAAAAATTACACACATTCACACACTTGGATATACCCAGAAAAATTCTGGAAAGGCACATAAATAATTTTAAAAATAAGACTTTATCTTTTAAGAGCTGTTTCAGGTTCACAAGAAAATTAAGAGGAAGGTGCAGAGACTATCCCACACAAACAGCTCTGGCCTCTGACTGACACACACTGCCACTGAGAGTGGCAGATTTGTTAAAGTGAATGAACCTGCAGGGGGACAAGACCACCTGAAGCCACAGTCGCTCTCAGAGCTTTCTTCTGCTGTCTACACTCTGTGATGCACAGTCATCACTGCTGTGGCCCAGAGAGTACCCCAAATGCCCCTATGGTCCACGTATTCATCCCTTCCCCTCCTCCCTCAACGCTGACAACCACTGCTCTTCTCAGTATTTGCATAGCTTTGCCTTTTCCATAATGCCATACCTTTGGAAGGGCATTCTTTCTTCCTCAGTCCTCCAGTCCCATTCCTTAGTTAACTACTATCTATTAAAAAATATCTGTAACACATTGTACACCTATTGGAATGGCTAAAGTCCTTTGGAATCATGCAGTTCATAGCCTTCTCTGGTTGGTTTCCTGTACTTAGCAATATGTATGTTAAGGTTCATCAGTGTCTTTTCATAGTTTGATAATTTGTTTTTAGCACTGAATAAAATTCCACTGATTGAATATAACACAGCTTGTTCCATTTACCACTGAAGGACTTCTCGGTTACTTTCAAGTTTTGGCAACTGTGAGAAGAGCTGCTATAATCATCCATGTGCATGCTACTGTATGGACGCAAGTTTTCAACTCTTTTGGGCAAACACCAAGGAGCATAGTTGCTGGATTGTATAACAGTATGCTTACTTTTTAAAAAAGAAATTGCCAAACTGTTGTCCACAGTGACTACCATTTTGCATTCCCACCAGAAATGAATGAGAATTCCTGTTGCTCCACATCCTTACCAGAATTTGATGTCATTGATGTTCTGGACTTTAGCCATTCCAATAGGTGTACAATGTGTTACAAATATTTTTTAATAGATAGTAGTTACCTAAGGAATGGGACTGGGGGACTGAGGAAGAAAGGAGAATTACTTTCTTCTATAGTTTTTGTTCATTCGTTTTGAAAACTTTTAACACAAGTATATATTGCTAAAGAAAAAGAAAAAAGCTTCCAAAAAGAGTTCAGAGGAACAATTTTAAAGGCAACAGCCACGTATGTATTTAAGTAATTTAAGAGGTAACTCAAAGGTGCTGAGTATTTGTGAGTGATAAGAGAAGACAAGCAGGCCATCTTCTACATTGTTGAACAATAACTCTGTTTATGGGTCAATGAAGAACATGAGACTTCTGCTTAAAACTACTGTAACATAAATGTTTAAGTGGTCTCTGTATTATTTTATTATTATTTATACAGCATTATAAGGTCCACTGTTGGCCTCTAATAAGCGCATCTAATAAGAATTAGATGACAATGACAACACCTTTTTTTCCTACAAAATCATTACCTCAATTATCTTAAAATTAAAAAGTTAAAAAAATGGCATTCTTTTTATATATAACAGTTTACCCCATCAATAATCCACATTTATTAGATATTTATATACAGTGCTACAGACAGCAGCATCTTGGTTGAGTAAAGCCTATATAATCATTGGAGAGTAAATGAAGATTAAATCAAACACATTTCACTTTTTAACAGTTACAAGTCAACCAGGTAGAAACAAGCATCTAAAACCAAAGAAATGGAAGGAGGTCAAATTACATAGAGTTCTTTCTATGGACTGTCACTTGTTTTCAAAACATAAAAGCTACTTTGCTGTAATTTATGCTGGAAATGAGGTCCTTGGCACCAAACGTCTTTTTATTTGACTACACTAATATCTTACTACAGGGGTAGTCAAGTAAAACATGGCATATACAATATTTCACTTAAGAATGAAGCTGATACATATATATTGATATGGAAGGTTCTAAAGGAGATGAAGACAAAAGCAAGGCATAGAACATTACGTGAAATAAAAACATAATCCTTCACTGAACCAAGAGAACTATGTATATCCTTGAAAATACATACAAAATCCAGAAGCCTCCCAAGCCACACTATTAAGAGGAATGACTTCTGGGAGCACTGTGCGGTAGGGGTGAGTTGGTGCACCGAGGTGGATGAGGGAAGAAGAGCTTTCATGTTTAGTCATATAGCCTTCAGTGTTATCTGACTTGTTTCTAAAGGAGGTAAGTATTATTATTTTAATTTTAAAATAACAAAACATATGAGTAACACTGCAATGTTAATGGCTGTCTGTGTGCCTGTGGGAAACAGACAGAGGCACATAGATACCACATGTCCTCCTAAAACAAGTGTGAGCTACTTGAGGACTGGGGTAATGAGACAGTTTCCACATAATCCTGCAGAGTATGAAGGACTCAATAAATACTCTGTAAAATCCATTTTACAAAGAACACCTTCCTCTTCTTCTCTTGCAAAAAGAGCAGGAGTTTTGAAAAGGGGTGAAGAGGAGGCAAAGCAGAGTTACAAGTCTACTAAAAACTATAGTACTGTTAAGATATGATTCTTTCATTAAGACAAAAAAGCCAATTATGATGAAATGACATATTATTTAAGTATAGCTCAGCTCAGTTCAATCACTCAGTCATGTCCGACTCTTTCCAACCCCATGGACTGCAGCATGCCAGGCTTCCCCGTCCATCACCAACTCCCGAGTCCACCCAAACTCATGCCCATCATGTCAGTGATTCCATCCAACCATCTCATCCTCTGTCATCCCTTTCTACGCCCTCCTTCAATCTTTCCCAGCATCAAGGTCTTTTTCAATGAGTCAGTTCTTCGCATCAGGTGGCCAAAGTGGTGGAGTATCAGCTTCAGAATCAGTCCTTCCAATGAACACCTAGGACTGATTTCCTTTAGGATGGACTGGTTGGATCTCCTTGCAGTCCAAGGGACTCTCAAAAGTCTTCTGCAACACCACAGTTCAAAGCATCAATTCTTCGGTGCTCAGCTTCCTTTAGAGTCCAACTCTCACATCCATACGTGACTAATGGAAAAACCATAGCTTTGACTAGATGGACCTTTGTTCGTAAAGTAATGTCTCTACTTTTTAGTATGCTGTCTAGGTTGCTCATAACTTTTCTTCCAAGGAGAAAGTGTCTTTTAATTTCATGGCTGCAATCACCATCTGCAGTGATCTGGAGCCCCCCAAAATAAAGTCTGTCACTGCTGCCACTGTTTCCTCATCTATCTGCCATGAAGTGATGGGACCGGATGCCATGATCTTAGTTTTCTAAATGTTGAGTTTTAAGCCAACGCTTTCACTCTCCTCTTTCACTTTCATCAAGAGGCTCTTTAGCTCTTCTTTGCTTTCTGCCATTAGGGTGGTGCCATCTGCATATCTGAGCTTATTGATACTTCTCTCAGCAATCTTGATTCCAGCTTGTGCTTCACCCAGCCTGGCATTTCATATGATGTACTCTGCATTCACATACTCCTTTCCTGATTTGTAATCAGTCTGTTGTTCCATGTCCTGTTCTAACTGTTGCTTCTTGACCTGCATACATATTTCTCAGGGGACAGGTCAAGTGGTCTGGTATTCCCATCTCTTTCAGAATTTTCCACAGTTTGTTGTGATCCACACAGTAAAACTTTGGCATAGTCAACAAATCAAAAGTAGATGTTTTTCTGGAACTCTTGTTTTTTGATGATCCAGCAGATGTTGGCAATTTGATCCCTGGTTTCTTTACCTTTTTAAAATCCAGGTTGAACATCTGGAAGTTCATGGTTCATGTACCACTGAACCTGGCTTGGAGAATTTTGAGCATTATTTTGCTAGTGTGTAAGATGAGTGCAATTGTGCAGTTGTTTGAACATTCTTTGGCATTGTCTTTCTTTGGGATTGGAATAAAAACTAACTTTTTCTAGTCCTGTGGCCACTGTTGAGTTTTCCAGATTTGTTGGCATATTGAGTGCAGCACTTTCACAACATCTTCTTTTAGGATTTGGAATAGCTCACCTGGAATCCCATCACCTCCACTAGCTTTACATTTGATCACTAAAAACATCATTATGAACCACTGAAAAGGAAAAATGCTGCCAATTAAATTATAAAAAGCTATAGAAATGTAAATGTATATTGATCTAAATTAAAAGACACTTGCTCCTTGGAAGAAAAGCTATGACCAACCTAGACAGCATACTAAAAAGCAGAGACATTACTTAACCGACAAAAGTCCGTCTAGTCAAAGCTACAGTTTTTCCAGTAGTCATGTATGGATGTGAGAGTTGGACCACAAAGAAAGCTGAGTGCCGAAGAATTGATGCTTTTGAACTATGATGCTAGAGAAGACTCCTGAGCATCCCTTGGACAGGAAGGATATCAAAGGAATCAATCCTAAAGGAAATCAATCCTGAATATTCATTGGAAAGACTGATGCTGAAACTGAAGCTCCAATACTTTGGCCACCTGATGGAAATAACTGACTCATTAGAAAAGACTCTGATGCTGGGGAAGACTGAAGGCAGGAGGAGAAGGGGATGACAAAAGATGAGATGGATGGCATCCTGGACTCAATGGACATGAGTTTGAGCAAGCTTCAGGAGTTGGTGATGGACAGGGAAGCCTGGCATGCTGCAGTCCATGGGGCTGCAAAGAATCGGACACAACTGAGTGACTGCACTGATCTCAAAAATGTTAAAGAAAATCAGCATTTTAGAATCAATGAAATATGATATTTTCTTATCATGCTTTAACTTTACAGGTATTTATAAGTAAAAGAAAAGCTATAATAAAAAATTTTAAGAAAATGGACGTCTTTGAGTTTTATTGGAGTTACATCAACATTAAAAAAAGAGCTTACCTTCAGAAATATATCTTCTCAAAACGTACTTATCAGAACTTCATTAAATCTAAAAATGTTAAATTTTTTATAATTATTTTCCAACAGGTTAGCTGACATGTCAAAGTGTTATACAAATCAAAGCTTTCACTTGGAAATGTCATTAACCTGAAGAAAGTACTTGCTTGTTTGCTAAGGAAGTACCTGGTTCTATAGGTATGTGTTTAACATTGAGATTGATGCAACTGGGCAGGTTCTGCTGCTCCAGAACACAATCTTCACATAAACTTCTCTCTTCTTTAATATTACATCATGAAAGTAAAGTTTAAACTATGACAACTGTGAAAATGATTTTGAAAGGAATTAAGAGTATATTTTGCTAGTCCATCAAAATTTTGATAAAATTTTCAAGACAAAATGGAAAGGGAAAGCATGCAACATACTTTCAGTTTAGTCGCTCAGTCGTGTCCGACTCTGCGACCCCATGAATCCCAGCATGCCAGGCCTCCCTGTCCATCACCAACTCCCGAAGTTTACCCAAACTCATATCCATTGAGTCGGTGATGCCATCTAACCATCTCATCCTCTGTCATCCCCTTCTCCTCCTGCCTTCAATCTTTTCCAGCATCAGGATCTTTTCAAATGAGTCAGCTCTTCGCATCAGGTGGCCAAAATATTGGAGTATCAGCTTCAACATCAGTCCTTCCAATGAACACCCAGGACTGATTTCCTTTAGGATGGACTGGTTGGATCTCCTTGCAGACCAGGGGACTCTCAAGAGTCTTCTTCAACACCACAGTTCAAAAGCATCAATTCTTCTGTGCTCAGCTTTCTTTATAGTCTAACTCTCATATCCATACATGACAACTGGAAAAACCATAGTCTTGACTAGATGAATCTTTGTTGACAAAGTAATGTCTGCTTTTTAATATGCTGTCTAGGTTGGTCATAACATTCCTTCCAAGGAGTAAGCGTCTTAATTTCATGGCTGCAGTCACCATCTGCAGTGATTTTGGAGCCCAAAAAATAAAGTCAGCCACTGTTTCCCCATCTATTTCCCATGAAGTGATGGGACTGTGCCGGGGTCCAGCCCCGGTGGATCCAGGGTGATTCAAAGCATGGACGGCATTGGCATCTTAGAAGAAACTTATTTATTTAGAAATATAAGATTAGGAAATAATAGTATAGTGGGAAAATTAAGTGGAGAAAAGAGGCTGAATAACTTGGTTTACGTGGAAAGCCAATAAAACCTCGAGACAAGAGGTTTGCACCATCTATGTGGGCCACTGGCGTCCTCTTGAATATAGAGAGGTGCCCCACCTTGGGCACCTCCTCGTGTGGATCTTAAAAGCCAGGGCAAGTAAGTAGACATGGCAAGCCTCCACGCCGCAGATGGGAATTCAGCCAGAAATTAGAGTAAGAGGGAGACACGGGTGAAGCCAGTCCAGCAACTGGCCCTGGCCCCTATTGTCCTTCAAGGCCTTTTATACCTTTTTTGATTGTACATAGAGATCAAGGGGTAATACAAATTTATGCAGTGTTAGCAGCC
>SJYA01006415.1:24824-38507 GCA_006410615.1 Neotragus moschatus
AGTCTGCCACATGACCCTGTCACGGGTGGGAATCCTCATTCTGGCTCCTGGCAGCAGGCATATTCGGGTTTCCCCATTTTTGGGGTGTAGATGCTCAGGGAAACTCAGGGGGAATCTCTGAAATCCGAATCACCTTGCCCATCGGATTTCTGCCACGTGACTGTGTCATACGTGGGATTCCCACACTGGCCCCTGGCAGGACTGGATGCCATGATCTTCGTTTTCTGAATGTTGACCTTCAGGCCAACTTTTTCATTCTCCTCTTTCACGTTCATCAAGAGGCTCTTTATTTCCTCTTCACTTTCTGCCATAAGGGTGGTGTCATCTGCCTATCTGAGGTTATTGATATTTCTCCGAGCAATCTTGATTCCAGCTTGTGCTTCGTCCAGCCAAGCATTTCTCATGATGTACTCTGCATATGAGTTAAATAAGCAGGGTGATAATATACAGCCTTGATGTACTCCCTTTTCCTATTTGGAACCAATCTGTTGTTCCATGTCCAGTTCTAACTGTTGCTTCCTGACCTGCATACAAGTTTCTCAAGAGGCAGGTCAGGTGGTCTGGTATTCCCATCTCTTTCAGAATTTTTCACAGTTTATTGTGATCCACACAGTCAAAGGCTTTGACATAGTCAATAAAGCAGAAATAGATGTTTTTCTGGAACTCTCTTGCTTTTTCCATGATCCAGCGAATGTTGGCAATTTGATCTCTGGTTCCTCTGCCTTTTCTAAAACCAGCTTGAACATCTGGAAGTTCATGGTTCATGTATTGTTGAATCCTGGCTTGCAGAATTTTGAGCATTACTTTACTAGCCTGTGAGATGGAGTGCCTGTGAGCCTGTGCAGTAGTTTGAGCATTCTTTTGTATGGAATGAAAACTGACCTTTTCCAGTCCTGTAACCACTGCTGAGTTTTCAAATTTGCTGACATACTGAGTACAGCACTTTCACAGCATCATCTTTTAGGATTTGAAATAGCTCAACTGGAATTCCATCACTTCCACTAGCTTTGTTTGTAGTGATGCTTCCTAAGGCCCATTCCACTTCACATTCCAGGATGTCTGGCTCTAGGTGAGTGATCGATCATACCATCGTGATTATCTCGGTCATGAAGATCTTTTTTGTACAGTCCTTCTGTGTATTCTTGCCATCTCTTAATATCTTCTGCTTCTGTTAGGTCCATTTCTGTCCTTTATTGATCCCATCTTTGCATGAAATGTTCCCTTGGTATCTCTAATTTTCTTGAAGAGATCTCTAGTCTTTCCCATTCTATTGTTTTCCTCTCTTTCTTTGCATTGATCACTGAGGAAGGCTTTCCAATCTCTCCTTTCTATTTTTTGGAACTCTGCATTTAAATAGGTATATCTTCCTTTTCTCCTTTGCTTTTTGCTTCTCTTCTTTTCACAGCTATGTGTAAGGCCTCCTCAGACAGCCATTTTGCTTTTTTGCATTTCTTTTTCTTGGAAATGTCTTGATCCCTGTCTGCTGTACAATATCATGAAGCTTGGTCCATAGTTCATCAGGCACTCTGTCTATCAGACCTAGTCCCTTAAACCTATTTCTCACTTCCATTGTATAATCACAAGGGATTTGATTTGGCAACATACTTTAATATACTATAATATACTAATAATAATTAATACATCTTTAAAATTGCTGAATATGCCTCAGTCTTTCTCTCTTCTATATTAGACATTTCTTGTTCCATTTTCTTTGACCTGTAAACTATCTTTCCATTTTCAATCTTTTTATCTCTCAAAATATATTTATTAGAACTTCATTAAATCTAAAAATACATTAAATTTTTGTGTAATTTTTCTTCAGGAGGATAGCTGACATATCAAAGTCCTATATAAATTAAAACTTTCACCTGATAATGTCATGAACCTGAAGAAAGTCTTTGCTGAGGAAGCAATTGGCTCTATAAGTATGCAGTTAATATTAACCACATATAAGTTTTAACCACGAATATATAACATTAACCACAAATAACATTTTCAGTCTTTCTTGACTTTTTATGCTACAATATGGACAATGTGTTCTAACTTTCTATTTACTCAGATGTGTCTGTTTAAATTTATCCCCTGAAAATTTTAATTTTGACATTTTTTTTTCCTTTTCCAGAAATTCCACTAACTCCTCTAGTAGTTACACATGCTTTCTCATGGAGCTTATGTACTGACTGTTCAGCCTATTTTTCATTTCTCTTGTTGAGATGGCTTTTCTTTAAAAAAGAAAATAAGCAATGGACATCAGTATAAGATCTGAGCAAAATCTGTATTTTAGTTAATAAAATTGCATCATATGTTAATTTCCTATTTTTTTTATAACATAGTACTTCTATATATATATTTTTTTTTCTCTGCTTACTCACTGGTACTTATCGTGGTTGCTGAGATCTCTTAAAGGTTCAGTTATCCCGTTGGTGGAAGGTAAAGGAGACTCTTACCCTATGTCCTGTGGTTTAAGGACTGGCTATCAAACTCCTTAAATGAGAGTGGGCTAGAGGAAATCACCTCAGCTCTTAATTCTTCATTCTCGTGGCCTGAAGGGTAGGAAAGATACTGAGGCCTCCAATTAGATATCCCTTACTCTGATCTTTTTTGGGGTGGGGATGGATGGGGGAAGAAGGAGAGAAAAACAGAGCACATTATAGCTGTCAATGTCAAAGTCATACATGCTGCAAACCAAGCTCTTTATAAATCTTTAGCTCTGTCATCTTTGCCCTGGGATTTGATGGTGTGTTGCAGCAGTAGCAACAACCTGGGGCTGCTCAATTAGAGCCAGGGTGTGCAGGAAATGGGCAGGTAACACAACCGAGCAAATAAGCAGACCTTCCCAGTAAACCCACAATGGCCATGTAAGTAAGAAATAAACCAAGTTACTCATATTTTAGATCTTACGACTGTAACTTATCTGAACTGTAATAAAGAGTTTGACTCCATTTTTTGATGTTTGCCTGCTTGCAAGCAGGCAGCTTGCAAGCCCCACTGTTCTCCCTTCCCCTCCTGCCCACATCTGGCAGAACTGATAAGAAAGTCCATGTGCTCCTTCCTTTACACTGTCAGGAAATTCAAACTATGCAAGACCTGAGCTACACGTGGAAACCCTCATTCCACTCCCAACCACATAAAACCCCAAGATAGTCACTGTTCTTGTTTTCCCCCTAAACACTTATTATGTGACTGATAAACCTTCTCATATCAGATCTGCTTGGTGTACATGTGGTATCTTCAGTCTCTACATCCAAATAAATTTTGAGTTGGGGGTACTATTCCAGTCTTCAGGGTGACTACAAATATTAGCTTATGTGACTGATAAAGAAACTCTTTACTTAAAGGCTGGTAATGAGAAGCTCAACAACAATCACAATAAAGGAAAAGATAATGGCTTAGGGGTTGGTTAGTAGGCCACATGGAAATTATTGTATTGGAGATTAGAAAGTTAGTGATCCAAGTTTGTAGTGGTAAAACATTGGCAAAAAAGCAGATAAATTTACCCATGAAAACTCATTTCTCTCTAACATAAAAACTGATGATTTTCCAGATACTATCAGCTTTGTTACCATGGATCCCAGAGAGATACCACGTAGGACAAGATAAACATACTGCATAAATTAGAAATAATCTGTTTGTTACTATTTGTTAACAAATAATGCTATTTGTTACTGTAGCATAAACTAATCCATCTTGACTGATAACAGAACTGGTATTCTTTACAACTTCCTTCTTTTCTTTACCAAAGTGTGGTCTAACAGCACTCAGAGGGTTGTGCAGAAAACCGTATTTGCCCCTAAGAAGAAATGAGCTAAGATATTTAGGAGATCCCTGCCTGCTAGAAGGTCCAGGGTTGCTTGGAAGCTGAACACAAGCCTACTTTCACAGATGGGGTAAAAAAGACTAGCGCTGTTTTAGATAGAGAGTATAGGGACAGAAAAAGACCCTGATGCTGGGAAAGACTGTAAACAAAAGGAGAAGGGGGCAGCAGAGGATGAGATGGTTGGATAGCATCACCGATTCAATGGACATGAGTTTGGGCAAATTTCGGGAGACAGTGGAGGACAGAGGACCTTGGAGTGCTGTAGTTCACAGGGCTGCAAAGAGTTGGACATGGCTTAGCAGCTGAACATCAACAACAACTAACAGGGACAAGAAATGTCTATTTGACTGGTCTGTAACTTTCGGCCCTGGGATTTCTTTGGAAGGAATGATGCTAAAGCTGAAGCTCCAGTACTTTGGCTACCTCATGCGAAGAGTTGACTCATTGGAAAAGACTCTGATGATGGGAGGGATTGGGGGCAGGTGGAGAAAGGGACGACCAAGGATGAGATGGCTGGATGGCATCACTGACTCAATGGACGTGAGTCTGAGTAAACTCCGGGAGCTGGTGATGGACAGGGAGGCCTGGCATGCTGCGATTCATGGGGTTGCAAAGAGTTGGACACGACTGAGCGACTGAACTGAACTGAACTGAACTGTAACTTCTGTTAAACTCAAGCTTTTTTCTCATTGCGTTGAAGAAAAATTAAAACAAGATTTGAGGCAATAAAGAAGAGGCACAGCTAATTTTGGCAGGTTCGAAAACAGTGATATATGTTTGTGTGATATGAGCAGACTATGCACACTATATATATGATCCCACAAAGACATATTTGCTTTTGTACTTAACTGTACCCAAAAATCTAGAAATACACATACTCTAAAATGCTAACACTAGTGTCAATTAAACAAGGAGGTGATTAGACCGGGGTGGTTCTAATACATTAACAGTCTGCATGAGCAAAGTAAAACCTAAGCCTGAAATGCCTCAAGATTAAGAAATCAAAACCTAAGAACAACCAACATACACAGCCAACCTGGCTTTCCCAAATAATGTTACCGCTTAAGCAACAGCTAGGGTTTCCCTGATAGCCCAGTTGGTAAAGAACCTGCCTGCAATGCGGGAGACCTGGGTTCAATCCCTGGGTTGGAAAGACCCACTGGAGAAGGCAAAGGCTACCCACTGCAGTGTTCTGGCCTGGAGAATTCCATGGACTATATAGTCCCTGGGGTCACAAAGAGTTGGATACAACTGAGCAACTTTCACTTTCACGCAACAGCCACTCACTTTCACTTTCAAGCAACTTTCATTTTTTCACTTTCATCAGATAATTCCCTTGCTTTGCTTCTGCTTCTCTATAAACATCTTTCATTTAGCTTGCATCAGTGGAGTGCTCATAACCACTTCTGGTTTGGTACTGACCAATTTGAATCCATTTTTATCCAAATAAACTTAAAATGTTTAATGTGCCTCAATTTATCTTTTAATACTAGACAATCTCTGAAATTGAGATGGCTTTTATTTATTTTCTTATTTTTTTTTCTGATTTTTCTAAAATGAATGTATATTAATGTAAAATAGAAGTTATAAAAACACCATGTGTCATGTATGGAAGGTATATATATATATATGTTGAATTTAATTTTTCTATTAAGGAAAATTTTTCTATTACAAATGCAACAACTTTGCTCTTACTGCAACATTTTATAATAGAATCCTTGATTTTCTCAAAATATTGTTACATGTAACATGTAAGCTAATGATCTTTGAGCAGTTAGTTTAAAAATAGAATTTTAAACATGTACCAAAACATACTTTAGAATATTGTGAACCCCAAGGCCTAAAAATAACAGGTGTCTTTGTAAGTGCAAATAGTATAAGATAGATAATAGAAAAAAGCAATAGAAAACTAAAAAGAATTCTCTTAAAAATATCAAGGTTAAGTTCTTTGTGCAAAATGAGTCAATATATGAAATTAAATCACTTAGTAGATGAGAAATGTGACCTAAAGTACTGGCTAATGGTAAATGTATTCTTCTGATATTCACAAATAATAAAATGCATTCTTTTTGTTATGTCTTGATTGTGGTAGTGAACATAACTAAGTGCATTTGCCAAAACTTAGTAAAATGTATGCTTAAAGCTGCTGAATTTTATGTATGTGAATTACATTTCAATGAAGCTGACTTTTAAAAATCACAATTTTTTGTTAAAATTTTCATATTATTTCCCAACAATTTTATTTAATGATTTAGCCATTCAAAACAATGTTACATTTTATCAACAGAGGAAAAAAATCCTTGTATAGTAGAAGTGAAATCTCTCATAAATTCCCTACCCCCAACAGCCAGTAACACTAAAGAATTCAGTCATTCAAGCTAAAGAATTCAGTCATTCTTCCTTGCTCTCACCTCCTTTCAATAGACCATCAAGTCCTATCAATTTCACCCTCTTTCATCTCAACTCTCTTGCCTTAGTTAACTTCTTCCTGGACTACTGCAGTACACTTCTAATTAATTTCCTTGTCTTTACTCTCCCACCTACCAATCCACCATCCTTAAAGCAGAAAATTATTTTGTTTTGTCCCCCTCAAAAATGAACAAACAAAGCAACAACAATGCCAAAAAAAATACTTGTTTTAAGAAATTAAATTGGTTCAGAATGAAGTCCCAAATCCATGGGAGCAAAGGTACTTTAAAATTAGGTTTCATGATCAATATCAAATCTTCCCCTCACAAAAAGCATGTATTTTATATCCCTGCCTGTAGAGTCATCCTCTCCGTTTCTGTCTGTGAAATATCTATGAACTCTTTAACCTTTATATATATATATATATATATATATATATATACATATAAAATCCAGTTTAAATGTAATTTCCTCCATTCCCATCTCATCCTCTAAATGTGAATTTCTCTAGGTCGGGGTCTGAAGCTTCTTCATTAAACACAGTGCCTGGCTCATAGTAAACACAACTAGTTAACTAAATAAAGGATTAAAAATAGTGTTATTCACTAAATTTATTTTTACTTTGACAAATACAAATTAACATTTTTCTAAGATAAAAAGCTTAGAAAATTTGATAACATATAAGCTGTACCTTGTCTACATGGAATATTAAATCCAGTTCACAGACGTTTTCAAAACACTTGTCTAATGTTTCCACAAATACCTAAAGAAAAGAAAAAAGGTTAAAAGCTTTTGAGAACTATACAAGTTCATTCAAATCTATTACCTACAAGGCAGACAATTTGTAACTGAGAACTAAAATGTCTAACTCCACTATCACATTTCTCTTTTTTAAACTGAAAACTGTGTTAAGTACAAAAGGAATAATTATAGGCTACTCTTCTAAACTAATTTTCAATATGGTAATAATCAAAATAAACTTCACTGAAAATTATTAAGAACCAGACATTGTTAGCACCATCACTTACAAATACTCAAATCAGGCTCCCTTTCTTCACATGAGGAAAAAAGAAAGCCTGTCATAAGCATCTGTCAAGCTGGACAGGCACAGTCCAAGCCTCAACCACATCTAACAGAGACAGCAGTTTTTAATTAGCAAAGCAGGATAAAAGATAATTAAAATTCAAACTCACGTACAGAGCACAGGCTTTTAGAATCAGACTGACCTGGACTCAAACTCTGGCTAGAATTCCTTGTATGACCTTGTATGGGAAAAGGGTAATCCAGTAAGCCTGGCTTGTTCAACCCTACCCATTCCCCAAAATGGACTGCTTACAGACTAGTCTCTGACTACTTCCTGGGAACCCAGCTCTGAGCCCTTGGAAGGTTCTGTCTGATAAGAGTGTTTCTGCATGCCTGAGAACCTGGGCCACAAGGTACCAGCATGACCAGACAGTTTATGCTGACAATGTGATTTACGATGAACACATATTTTTCTCTCAGGTTCTGAAGCTTAAGTAGTTCAGTCACAGAGGTTATCACCTGCCTATGTGACTGATCCCTAGGAGAGCACCTAACACTGACCAAAACACATCTACTAGCCAGAGCCACTACTGTTTATCTGGTTGTTTAACATATATGATGATTATAAGTTAAAACAAAAATAGAAAATTCTAATTCTGCTAATAAACACTGATATGAAAGAAAGGAAATTATGGGGTTGCCAAAACTTTGGAACTTAGGAAAAAAGTTGTCAATATTTAAACCAGAGTAATACCACCTATGAAAAATGTAAATACTTTTTTTTTAAAAGTGCCTTGAAGCAAAATATCATTATAACAAATGCTCTTAACTTAGGAAAAGAATTTTTACGATTTGAGGTGTTCAAATGCTAAGTTTAGTTGAAAACTTAAAAACCTGCTTCAAAAAACTCTTAACTTTCAAGTTAGCAAGAATTACTTATAATTAGAATCAAAAGCCCCAAGGCAGCTACATACTATCAATCTGTTACATGGATAAGGTCAATACAAAACTAATAATCTACAAATTGAAATTAAGAAATTTAAAAAAAAACACAAGTTAATGGGCTTTGGGAACAGTCAAAAATAATACAGTTGTTGCTGCATTGTATTTCACAAAGAGAAAGATGAAAAGTAAAAACCAGAAGCGGCGTGGTAAATGGCACCCTCTTGTGTTTCATTTCTAATGATGAAAGTTTAAAGTTAATTTCAAGGTAACAGTTATCTTCTAAGTAGCTACTCATTAATCTCTGGCCTTAGAAATTCAAAGGCTGGTGGGAGA
Source organism: Neotragus moschatus (assembly GCA_006410615.1). Lineage (NCBI taxonomy): Eukaryota > Metazoa > Chordata > Mammalia > Artiodactyla > Bovidae > Neotragus > Neotragus moschatus. Next base: position 33,352 of record SJYA01006415.1, read on the forward strand.
AAAATTACTTTTAATTTAATAGGAATAATTGTTTAGGTTTTCTCGCATTTTAATACTTATATAGCTTTCTAAAAATAAATATAAACATAAAGATATTCAGAAAAATGCCACATTCACATAATAGTAAACAAAGTCTCCCTTACCAGTGCCCTTCTAACAACAAAACTTCCTTGGGTCTCCTCTCTCTCTAATTACAATATGCCTGGGTCTGTATTTCTTGGGCTCTAAAATCACAGCAGATGCTGACTGCAACCATGAAATCAGAAGACGTCTGCTTCCTGGCAGGAAAGCTATGACAAACCTAGACAGTGTCCTGAAAGCAGAGACATTACTCTGCAGACAAAGGTCTGTATAGTCAAGGCTATGGTTTTCCCAGTAATCACAAACAATTGTAACAGCTGGATGGTAAAGAAGACGGAGCGCCAAAGAAATGATGCTTTCAAACTCTGGTTCCAGAGATGACTCCTGAGTCCCAGGGACAGCAAGGAGATCAAACCAGTCAATCTTAAGGGAAATCAACACTGAATATTCATTGGAACGACTGATACTAAAACTGAAGCTCCAGTATTTTCGTCATCTGATGCAAACTGTTGACTCATTGGAAAAGTCTTTGATGCTAGGAAAGATTGAGGGCAGAAGGAGAAGAGGGTGTCAGAGGATGAGACGGCTGAATGGCATCACTGATGCTGTGGACATGAACTTGGGCAAATTTAGGAAGATGGTAAGGGACAGAGAGGCCTGGTGTGCTGTAGTCCATGGGGTCACAAAGTGTTGGACATGACGAGGTGACTGAACAACAACAATAATGCCTGGGTCACAAAGGGTAACAGGAATCTATCACAAGCTTAGTACCTAAGAGTACTTAGTATGCTACCAAAATTACAGCTTAGCTGTAATGAAAACTGGGGCAAGTTATTTAACTCCAGGCCTCATTTGGGCATAATAATGGTGCCTATGCCACATAGTTGTTTTAATGATTAAAGGAAAAAGTATAAAGGGCTTAGAACAGTATCTCACCAAAAAAAGTATTCAGTATATGTTAGCAAGGATTAAAATATGATATACAGATGCAGAAATAAAAATGTGCACTAGACAAAATAAATGTCATGAAAATTTTCTTAAGCAATATCACTGACTTGGCAGGCCCTTCTTTAGGCTATCTAGGTAAAAATATAAAGAATTTCTAGGCGTACGGACTTCTGCTGAATTTCAGAAGGAACCAATCCTAGTGTTTCTAATCTACAATATTAAATAGAATACATAAGTGTTAAACGGACATGTTATAAGACAAGAAATGCCTTAAACCCAAGAACAGAGGGCATAAGTTTAAAAATGTGCCGAGATCAAAAAAATAATAATTTTGTTCAGTCAGCAGTGAGATGTTCTAGAGAAACACTGGCTTAGCACGATTAAAGAATCAAAACACATCAATAAAAATGTACTAAAAAAGCTAGAGAAGACAGACTGAACTTAAATCTGACCAATTACCCTTGGAGAACAACTATGAATACAGTTGCACATAAGATCCAGACTATAGAAAGTATGACGTTTAAGGTGAGTAAATAGCACTTGAGTCAGCATATGACTGGATTCTGGAGTGGACTTCAACTAAACCTGACCTAGATACTAATGTGCCAACCATTATAGATATTTTTTCTATCAGTAAAAATGAGACATTTATTGTGCATTTACCATGTAGCAGTTAATTGAGACAAATTAAACTCTTAGCTTCAATATGAAAAAACTGAGTTGATGAAAGGGCTGTTTTCTGTATTCATGTCCTAATGATTCTTTAAGAATTCTTAAAGAACTCTGATTCTTACTGTGTGATTAATTTTTATTTTTTAAAATAAAAATGAAAAAAATTTAAAGGCTAATGATGATAATAGCACACAGTGGTAAAGAATCCACCTGTGATGCAGGAAGTGGAGGATACAAAAGGTGGTTTGATCCTGGGTTGGGAAGATCTGCTGGAGGAGGAAATGGCAGCCTACTGCAGTATTCCTGCCCTGGAGAGTCTCGTGGATAGAGGAGCCTGGCGGGCTCCAGCCCATGGGGTCACAAAGAGTCGGACACAACTGGTATTTTTAAAAATATGTATTTACCTATTTGGCTGTGTCAGGATTTAGTTGTGGCCCATGGGCCTAGCTGTCTCGCAGCATGGGTGATCTTTTCAGTTCCCTGACGAGGTATCAAATCGGTAACCCCTGCATTGGAAGGCAAATTCTTAACCACTGGACCACCAGGGAAGTTCCTACAATTGGTATTTTGAGCACTGACTTAAAGCAAAATAAGATGAATAAAAATCTTAGCTTTTCCTTACAGAATCTCAACTAATAAATCATGAAAAAAAATCACCATTTGGCAAACACCACAATAATTCAGGCAGGAATCATCAAAAGATGCTAAAAACTAATGACCAAATTATGACTCTAAAAAATATTTATATACTATCAAAATTATTCTCCATAATTCTAAGCACAAAGGGGCAAGAGAAGTTTAAGTAGGTAAACCTGGCAGGCACTTTATCACAAGTAATGGGACAAAAGGACATCACGCATATCCTGATATGATGCTTTTGAGAGGGGCATAACATTACTTGTGATATTCAAAAATATATAACCCAAATTTAACCATTAAAAAACATCAAATCCAAACTGAGGAATACTCTGTGAAATAATTGGCTAGGACTCTTCAAAGGGTCAAGGTAGAAAAGACATGAAATGAATGGAAGACAAAGGTGACGAACTATTAAGAGCGAAGGAGACCTAGCAGACAGGAAAAATGACACAATACATGACCTTAACTGTGCACTTAACGAGAAAAATTACATTAATGGCACAACTGGCAAACTTCGAATACACTCTGCAGATAACAGTATTCTATAAATGTAAATTTCCTGATTTTAATTACCTACTGGAAATTATGGAAGATGTTAGAATCTGGATGAAGATATGGCATTGAAAATTCTTTGTATTGTATTAATATTTACCACTCTGTTAAGTCTAAAATAATTTCAACCTGAAAAGTTTTTTTTTTCAATTTTAAAGAAAAAAATGTTTGAAAAACCAAGTTGAAAAGGTACTCTTCTCCTGTATATCCAGTCCCCCCTGAAATCTACTACTCTATGCTGACAAATAAAGAAATCACATTAGACCAGATACCATGACCTTAGTTTTTTGAATGCTGAGTTTTTTGTGTGTTTTTTTTAGAGTCATGTGTATATATTTTTTTTAGTCTTTTTTCACATTTTTTTATTATTATTGTTTTTTTAATTTTTATTTTTTAGTTTGTTTTGCTTTACAATACTGTATTCGTTTTGCTATACATTGACATGAATCAGCCACGAGTGTATATATGATCAGTTCATTGCAAATAGTTGGGAAAAAGTAGAAACAGTAACACGTTTTGTTTTCTTGGGCTCCAAAAAAAAAAAATCAAAGCAAAAAAATTAAAACAAAAACAATATGCAAAATTATCAATATTAAATTTCCCATTTGAATGTATACTTATGTTAATTTCTAGAAGAATATTTAAGATATATCATTATACTGATTTTAATATTTTCTGTAATAATGTACCTTTAATTAGAAGACTGTTTTAAGAAAGTTGAATTCCAGTACCATTTCAACAATTACTCATGTTAGTAGATGATGAAATTACTGTATTTTGAGTAGAACAATATTCTTAAGCCTTATAGTATTAATGTTTATATTAACAATAGTGCATTCTTTCCAATGAAAGCAGATGTGTCACTACCCAAACTTATTAATGTGTTTTCAAAATTAATTTAAATTCAATCAATTTCCTGTCTCAAATATATATATATTTATTTAATTACTTTTTTGATATTTTTCTTATATTTTATGATGATTTTCCCTGCCTTCAATGACTTAATATGTGAATACACTAAAATAATTCAGAGTAAATTACCTGCTAAGTTAGGGTTTATAGTATCATGGATTGTGGAAGACTTAATTTGCAGTTAAATAACACTCCTTCTATATTAATTTGGATTGTTATCTCTCTGTTAAATATACCTTTTACTCAGAATAAACTTATCTTTAAGAAGTATTATTGAACAGAAAGAGTTTATCTTTTGATTCTATTAGTGCCCAAGTAAATTTCCAGTGCAAAAAAAAACACAAAAAACAAAAGTTTGAGTCTGGGAGTGTTTTTTGGTGAATACCTCTGAATAAGGGATGGAAAGAAAATNGGATTGTTATCTCTCTGTTAAATATACCTTTTACTCAGAATAAACTTATCTTTAAGAAGTATTATTGAACAGAAAGAGTTTATCTTTTGATTCTATTAGTGCCCAAGTAAATTTCCAGTGCAAAAAAAAACACAAAAAACAAAAGTTTGAGTCTGGGAGTGTTTTTTGGTGAATACCTCTGAATAAGGGATGGAAAGAAAATTTTAATCAGATATTTGACTTTCCAGAGTGGAGGTCTAAAGATATCTCTTTAGTCCAGGAACTGATTACAAATGATTTATCTGACATTTAATAAATTCTAGGTGCTATGCTATGTAGTGCCCCACATTAAAAAAAAGAAAAAAGAAATCACATTATTTCAAGGAGAAATACTAACATAAGCTGAGTTTTTCTCTCTCAATCCTGCTGTGAGGGGGGAAAAAAATAAAATTTAACTTCTAGCTCTAAAATTCTAACTTTACATACTTGAGTTCTTCACCACTATAAAGTAATAACAATGTGTCTGCTACATTCCAGGCCCTGGGTTGACTACTTTATATACACTAGCTCCAATTCTTATCACAATGCTGGCAAGGCAGGTATGGATATCGGCATCTACAGACAAGAAAATTTGGGATGGATAAGACTAAGTAATTTACTCAAAGTTACAGAACTGTTAGATGACATAACCAATACTTAATTCCATACCATCAAACTCCAAACACCAACTTGACACTATAGTGTCTCCCAAGGGGACTGCTGAGAGGTCAATAAAACATGTAAATTAGAATAGGGAAAGGAAAAGGGAAAGTGAAGTTGCTCAGTCATGTCCTGCCAGGAGCCAGTGTGAGGAACTCTGCCCATGGCACAGGTCATGAGGAAGGAGCCTTCAGCATACACAAAGGCAGGATTGAGCCTCAGGAAACCCCCTGTTCCTGAGCATCTACCCCCAAAACCAGAG
>SJYA01006416.1:0-21361 GCA_006410615.1 Neotragus moschatus
GGCATTGTCTCAACATTTGACATATATTAACTAATTGAGTCCTTATAACTGTTTCATGTGGTAGCTGTTATTATTATTTATGTATTATCAATGGAAAACTGAAACACAGAGAGGCTTAGAAACCTGCATAAGAATACAGAGCAGAGCTCAATGCTGCTGTTGAGTAAGTCTGGTCGTAACCAGAATCCACAGTCATAACCATAAGCCACAGTCCTGTTGTTAAAATGCCCATCACTCTGTGGATTTCTAAGAGATATGCTTTGTTGCTCATTCATTTGATGTGAAGGCTTTTATCAAGTTTAATTCCATGCTTATATTCTTCTCTCCACTAGCTAATGCACTTATGTCTTAATGGTATTTAACCAATATACATCAGAGAGTTTGACCTTCAGTCAACTCAAAGAAAATATTTGTCCACAAACCTGACTTTTAGCTTCACTCTAAAAGCCTTTGTATTCACAGGAAATAGCTGAAAGAAGACACAAGAGTATGGCAGGAATGCTTATACAAGGGAGCCTTTAAAGTTTAAATGTCTATGCTTCTAACAAAGAGAAGTCAGTGATTATAATTCACAAAAGGAAGTTGGTTGGCAACTGGGTTTTCATAGTAAAACTCAGGGTCAGACCACAAGCTCACAGAGGGAAAAATTATATAGAAGGGAGGAAGAACATTTTTCACCATATCATTTCCTTCATAGAGAGCTTTCTTACGAGATTTATGCAGAGTCATATCTGTAGCAAGAAGAAAAGGGTGCTCTGTCCTTACATTCAAAGCCAAAGGTAGAATGAAGAGTAGAATAGCAACAAAAACTGTATCTTCTTATAGTCTTGTATGAAAAGGAAGTGAAAGTGTTTCTGTTGCCCCCATTAAATATAGTAAACTTTTAGGAAAAAAATTACATTGAAAACATTTCTATAGGCTTAAAGAAATAATATAATTCTTAATTTCATTAAAATTTCAGGAGGTTTAAATGCATCCATGTTTTCCAGTTTTATAATTCAAAATTTTCAAACAAGCATGACATAGATAGGTCTTTTAACCAGTATTTTACTGTAGTCATCCAAAATACATGCAACTCTCTTAGAAAAAAACAAAAACAAAAACACAACCCTTGAGCTTTTCCAGAGTATTTACTTGAATGGACAGTTTTTACATAATTGTTTACTCTCAAAATATTATCAGTATATTTTCCTTTATAGTGTATGCATATCCATTGTAAAAATTCAAACATCTTTTAATAATATGAAGAAATAATATTAGTTGAATTCCTATGACTCTATTAAATAACCCTACTAACATATTTACACACTACACATTGCCATTATTCATCATTATAAAGTCACATTCTTCTTATACATATAATCACATATTGTAGACTTAAAAATTCTTAACAACAACGACGTTAGCATCATAATTTTTAAGCAATTACATACCAGTGGAACTTGAAGTTATCTTTTAGATTTCTCCTATTATAAACAAGGCTGCAAACATTATAAGTATATCTTTTTACATGTTTCCAATTACTCATTTTGGATACATGCTTATAAATAAAAATAGCATATTAAAGATCATTCATATTTTAAACTCTTTAATACATATTTCAGAATTACATTTCAAAAATGCAACATGTTTTTCCTAGTAGTATAGGAGAATGTCACTTTTCAAATATCCTTATCAGTGTACTGGAAATAGCCAAGGGAAGCTCTTTTACCCACTGTTTATGTTTATTAATAAGAATTTTCCATAAACACTTTGGACTCTTGACCAACTCCCTACTCTGTCCCACAGAGACGTGAGTTCAGTTTGAAGCTAACAGTCACCGGGCTGTCTTTCTTGATGAAGAGAAGATAATGTGGGGGCAAAGGGATCCTTTGATAGTTTGTACTGTCAATTAGTTAAACTAGAATTGCATTTCTCAGAATCCTCTTTCCTGTAGATTCCAGGCTATAGTTGTCCAACAGAAAATTTAGGTGAGATTTAAAAACTAAATTCAGAATGTATTTCGTATTTAAGATCATGCAGTTGGAGGCCAGGCCAGTGATCACAGATGTACCTCTTATTGACTTTTACTTCATGACCAGCTCTCTTCCAAATTGTTGGCCTTTCTGAGTGAGACAGTCATCACGTTTTCACAGAATATCAGAATATTTAGTTGCACAACAACAGAATAAACGCTTTCTTTGCTAGCACCCCTTAATGGTCCCACATTATTGGCTAGACATACATGGTTTCTCAGATCTGTTGGTTGGTAACTTCGCTGATACGCCTCCATTTTGGACATTCATATTCTCAGCATTTTCAACAGTTGAGTGATGTTTGATTGATATAATAGATCCCTTGACTGATAAGTCATCTGATAATTCTTCGCTGCTAACCCTTGCTTGATTCTTTCTCTCTCCACATAAATCAGTGAGGGACAGTAACTTGGGTAAGTGTTAGTACTGTGAAAAATCCAACTTGCCTTCTCAGGAATTGAACATTGAGTCAGCAAACTCATTTTGGTTCTCACACTAAGGTGTGTTCACCAGGCAGTTCTTTGTCTGTAACAAAGGTGACATTTTTCTCCATCTGTGGACTTGTCAATCTCAGTTGCTAAAGACTGAGTATGAGATAGTAAGTGTGCTATCAATTGCCCTTTTCTTAACCACTTCAAGAGACGTCATGATTAACTGCTTTTTCATTTTACTGATATAATAAGCAAAATACATGATCATGACTTTAGGGTTTACGTTTAGTTAAAGATTAATGAGATCAGATTTTTTTCATTTATTGACTCAGTATTTACAGTCTGATTTATCCTAAATATTGGTTCAGGCTTTATAGCTAGTGTTTACATATTAATCTTCTTATGTATTTGACAATAACATTTGCTAAATATTTATCATTTTGATAAATTTCTTGGTTGTTTTATGGAAAATAAATAGAAAACAAATAGTAAAATGACAGACATAAGAAATCTCTACACCACACAGGGCACCATTAAAAAAATTAAAATTCATAACACAGCTTGGAAGAGAATATTTGCAAATCATATATCTTATAATAAGCACTTGATAAAGAACATATAGCCAGAAGATTAAACAAAATATTACTTAATAATAAAAAGACAAATATCCAGTTTCACCAGTGAAAATATTTCAACAGAAGAGATATATGAATGATCAATAAACACATGACTTAATGCTTGACATTATTTCACATTAGAGAAAGGTAAATTTAAACCAAAATGAGATACCACTCTACACCTACAAGTCTACTGGTGAAAATGTGGATAAATTAGAATCTCATACACTATTGGTAGAAATGCAAAATAATTCAGTCACTTTCAAAGAAATTTGACAGTTTCTTAAAAAGTTAGTATACACTTATTATGTAATCCAGCAATGCTACTTCTGGGTATCTATCTAAGATAAAAGAAAATATATGACCACACAAGACACATATGTGATGTCCATAGTAACACTCAAAATAGCCAAAAAAAAGTATAAGCAACCCAATTTTTAACATCAGATAAAAAGCTAAACAANGCTGGTGAAAATGTGGATAAATTAGAATCTCATACACTATTGGTAGAAATGTAAAATAATTCAGTCACTTTCAAAGAAATTTGACAGTTTCTTAAAAAGTTAGTATACACTTATCATGTAATCCAGCAATGCTACTTCTGGGTATCTATCTAAGATAAAAGAAAACATATGGCCACACAAGACACATATGTGATGTCCATAGTAACACTCAAAATAGCCAAAAAAAAAAGTATAAGCAACCCAATTTTTAACATCAGATAAAAAGCTAAACAAAATGGAGTATATTGAAACATTGAAATACAGTTAATCAGTAAAAGTATAAAATATTAATATGCACTCAAACATGAATAAGTTTTGAAGCAACATGAGAAGTTAAATAAACCAGGTATTATATAATTCCATTTCTATGAAATATCCACAAAAGACAAATCTATAAAATCAGAAAGCAAATTAGTGATTGCAGGGTGCTAAAGGTGAGAATTGTAATTGAAAATGGAAAACGAGATTATAGAAATGCTCCAAATTGCATTATGTTGGTGAGGGCACAACTGAAAATTTACAAAAAACAAATTCAATAGTCAATTGAAAATATTCAATTGAAATATTCAATTCAATATTTGAATATTCAACACAAAATGAGTGAATTTTATCATAAAAATTTTATTTCAAAAAAATTATACCCCCAAAAAGCTAATTGAAAATAGATGGACCAAAAATTCAGTTAGTGTTATCTTTTTGGGTTTGATTGTTATAAACACATTGATTTTTACCCATGAAATAAAGATTTATGAAATGATTAGATGATTTGCCTAAAAACACTAAAAATAAAGGTTCAATGAATCAATCTTGCTAATATATTGAGGACTCAATTCCCAGAGAACATGAAATGAAATTAGTATATCGTTATCAAGTACTAAAATATTTAACTGTTTTCCAAATATTTTGAAATAAATTATAAAGCATTATATAATTTTAGAAAAACTCTTGTATTGAAACAAAGATCACTTTATCAAAATAAACTTCAACATTTAAAAAAATGAATCCACATGAGAAATCATGATTATTTTAGATAAAGACCACTCACACTGTAAATAAAGTACCAAATTTAAACTTTCTTTGAAACTTACTTTTCAAATTGCGAAGTTCTACACAGTCTAAGTCTTAAGGTTTGTCAGAAAGTGAAAACATGTGTCTTTGGGGATGTAAGCATCACTTACAGATCTTGCTTCAGCTCGTTTCCTAATAAAGATCCAGGGGAAAATAAGCAAGTCTAAAGAAGGAATAGAAGATGTGGAAGCCAAAGAGAGAAGATCTAAGTACTTTCTTCATTTATATTTTTTATTTTATTTTATTATTTTTTCCTTTATTATTATTATTTTTTACTTTAAAATATTGTATTGGTTTTGCCATACATCAGCATGAACCTGCCACGGGTGTACACATGTTCCCAATCCTGAATCCCCCTCCCACCTCTCTCCCCATACCATCCCTCTGGGTCATCCCAGTGCATCCTGTATCCTGCATTGAATCAAGAATTGTCTTAAGAAACAGCAGAGGAACCTGAATAACAGGAGCTATAGGAATACATTGGAAGCAATACAGAATAAATACAGTTATAATAGAAATTCAGAGATTTCAGCATTTGTGCTTTCCAGTTTTCTGTTGTCTTCTCAGATTTTTTTTTCTTTGTGTAGTTTCGAAATAGAGTTATTTATAGACATGTTCCTCTATTTCTCATTCAAATTATTATTATTTTTTCTATATCATTCAAAAGATAGCAAATACAATTCCCACTATGATTTCCTAAAGCACTTTTATGGGCATCAATGTGGCCTGATCTTCACAACAAGATGTGATGTAAGTGAGCAGCCATGCTTATTTTCATAGAAAAGAAAGAGAGGTAATTTACCAGTTAATGTCATACACCTGACAATTTATAAAGTTAAAACTTGAAACTAGGTCTTAAGAACCCAACAATTAAAATGCAGTAATTTTGTTTCATTGTTTGAACTTTCTTCACAAAAATAAGGATTTACCTTCACGTAAAAATTTTGTGACTACCTATGTGGTTAATCTACATCAGTTCAGTTCAGTTCAGTCACTCAGTCGTGTCCAACTCTTTGTGACCCCATGAATCGCAGCATGTCACGCCTCCCTGTCCATCACCAATTTCTGGAGTTCACTCAGACTTGCATCCATCGAGTCAGTGATGCCATCTAGCCATCTCATCCTCTGTCGTCTCCTTCTCCTCCTGCCCACAATCCTTCCCAGCATCAAAGTCTTTTCCAATGAGTGAACTCTTCCCATGAGGTGGCCAAAGTACTGGAATTTCAGCTTTAGCATCATTCCTTTCAAAGAACACCCAGGACTGATCTTCTTTAGAATGGACTGGTTGGATTCTCCTTTAGAATGGACTGGTTGCAGTCCAAGGGACTCTGAAGAGTTTTCTCCAACACCACAGTTCAAAAGCATCAATTCTTCAGCTCTCAGCTTTCTTCACAGTCCAACTCTCACATCCATACATCACCACTGGAAAAACCATAGCCTTGCCTAGACGGACCTTTGTTGGCAAAGTAATGTCTCTGCTCTTTAACCTGTTATCTAGGTTGATCTTAACTTTTCTTCCAAAGAGTAAGCGTCTTTTAATTTCATGGCTGCACTCACCATCTGCAGTGATTTTGGAGCCCCCCAAAATAAAGTCTGACAGTTTCCACTGTTTCCCCATCTATTTCCTATGAAGTGATGGGACCAAATGCCATGATCTTCGTTTTCTGAATGTTGAGTTTGAAGTCAATTTTTTCACTCTCCTCTTTCACTCTCATCAAGAGGCTTTTTAGTTCCTCTTCACTTTCTGCCATTATAGGGGACTGGAATGCAAAAGCAGGAAGTCAAGAAACTCCAGGAGTAACAGGCAAACTTGGTTAATCTACATAACGGCACAAATGGCTCAGAACAAAGTCAAACATGACTTCCACTGGAACTAATTGAGAATTACTTTAGAAAATGAAATAGTTGCTTTATATAGAAGTCTTCAATTGTTTCTGATATAAAGCTAAAATGTATCAATACCTACCACTGAATTAAGATTTTGAGGTGTTAGATATTTTATCTAAAATTTTTTCTTATTTTTCCATTTATTGAACACAACAAGAAAAAATGTACAGTAAATAAATGTTCAAATTTCCAGTACCCTCAGAGTTCTGCAAGTTAGCACTTAATTTTTACATTTTTCTTAATTTATTTTAAATTTAAAAAGACCCCCAAATTTATTTTCTTTAAAAAAATCAGTAAGAATTTATTGTACATTAAAATCCGTTTTCTTAAACCCCAATTCCACTGCTATAGCCACACATTCCAACACATTTTCCATGTGTTGAAATTAAACAATATATTTTCCCTCAGTTTCTGTGGCTGACTCATTACCTAAACTTTCAACAAAGGAGGACATTGTCACTCTGTGTTGCTTTTACTGAACTCAAACCCAAAGGGTCATACTGAGAAGCATAGCTGATTTGTTTAAATAGAAAGTATATTATGCATACAGAAAGAATCATAAGTATCATTAGAAAATTTAAGAGAATACTTTTTTCTTACTGAGATGAGTTTCACCCATCAGACTGAACATACTGTCAAGGTTAAATCTTTTATTTTCAATGATTCCAATTATTTTGAATACCAAATGTTTAATTATCTAAAGAAGGAAATTAATAAGCTCCATTCAACAAATCAAAAATCCCCATCAGTTTCTGCAGCATGCAAATCTTTCTTTGTGTTATAAATGAGCACTCTCTATAGACAACTTTTTTTACCTCTTTTCATTTTTAACCTAAAGTGTCAAGAGGATGGACATTGTACATTAAGTCAATGGATTTTCCAATCTAATTTTGCTTTTTCATTTGAGCTTCGTTTGTCTGAGCTCACAAAGAATGTGGGGAATGAAATCACAGTTTATCTCACTGCACAACTAAAATAGTATTTTATTCTTTTGAAGAGGAATTTTATTTTCCAAATGTCCTTTTTAACCGTCGTAGGAACTGATTTCTAGGATTTGCTTTGTCACTCACTAGTTCTGAGTTGTCTTTCAATCACTTGTAAAAGGGGACTATTATAATTAAATTCTCTTCTATCTTAAAAGTATTTAATAATATATAATTATTCTAAAGTAAATATATTCTGGATACAGAGTGATCCTCATGACACACTAAAAGGTCTTGATGAATCCCTCAAAAATTTGTCTTAAGAATAAAGTCTCAGAAATTCCGTAAATCTCTTTTAATCATGATTTCCTTACAAGTGGTGTTTGTTGTTGCTGTTCAGTAGTCCAGTTTTATCCGACTCTTTAAGACCCCCATGGACAAGGAACCATGCCAGGCTTCCTTTTCCCTCACCATCTCCGGGACTTAGTGCAAGTTCATGTTCATTGCATAGGTGATACCGTCCAGATATCTCCTCCTCTGATGCCCTCTGCTTCTCTCCTCAATCTTTTCCAGCATCAGGGGCTTTTCTAATAAGTAGTCTGTTCATATCACATGACTAAAATACTAGAGCTTCAGCTTCAGAATCGGTCCTTGGAGTGAATATTCAGGGCTGATTTCCCTTAAAATTGACTGATTGGATCTCATTTCTATCCAAAGGACTTTCAGGAGTCTTTTCCAGCACCACAGTTTGAAAGCATCAGTTCTTTGGCATTCTGCCTTTTCTACAGTCCAGGTCTCATGACCGTATGTGACCACTGGGAAGCCCATGGCCTTGACTATACAGACATTTGTCAGCAAAGTAATGTCTCTGCTTTTCAACACACTGTCTAGGTTTGTCATCATCTTCCTGCCAAGAAGCAATCATCTTCTGATTTCATGTCTGTAGTCAACATCCTCAGTGATTTTGGAGTCCAAGAAGAGGAACTCTGCCACTACTTTCACCTATTCTCCTTCTATTTATCATGAAGTAATGGGACCAGATACCATGAACTTAGTTGTTTTTTTCTTTTTTTAATATTATTTTTAACCCAGCGCTTTCACTCTCCTCCTTCACCCTCGTCAAAAGGCTCTTTAGTTCCTCTTCTCTTTCTGCCATTAGAATGGTACCATCCTCATATCTGAGGTTGGTGATGTTTCTCTTACCTATCTTTATTCCAGTTTGTAACTCATCTAACCTGGCATTTCTCATGATGTGTTCTGTGTGTAGGTTAAACAAACAAGGTGACAGCAGACAGTCGTGTTGTACTGTTTTCTTGATCTTGAACCAATCAGTTGTTCCATACAGTGTTCTTACTTTGCATCTTGACCTATACAAAGGTTTCTCAGGAGACAGGTAAGATGGTCTGGTATTCCCATCTCTCTAAGAGCTTTCCACAGTTTGTCATGATCTACACAGTCAAAGGTTTTAGTGTAGTTGATGAAACAGAGACAGATGGTTTTCTGAAGTTCCCTTGCTTTCTCTATAATGCAGCAAAATGTTGGCAATTTGATCTCTAGTTCCTCTTCCTTTTCTAAACCTAGCTTGGATATCTGGAACCTCTTGGTTCACATAATGCAAACCAAGATAAATGGAGTTTATCTTATAATAAAGTTAAAATGCGTCAAATCATTATCTGAGCTCCATTTATATCAAACATGATTTTTTTTTTAACATGATTTTCTTTTTTCATTATTTTACTAGAGAAGATGCTTTCAACCTTTAGAGAGTACCTTGCTAGGTAGAAAAAAGAAAAAGTAAAAATAAGATTAGACTGCAGATAAGAAAAAGAGCTTCTCTTGTACAATTTTGGCACAAACACATTTCTCAAGTAACATTTGTTAGCATTTGTTTTTCAAAATACAAGAGAGACATTAGAATACAACAGAATAGATTACGATACATCATGTTTAGAAATTTAACTAAAAATTAAACCTATGAATATTGTTTCTCAATTTCTTCTTGCGGCAGTTAGTTGTGGTTTTCAATGTATTGGTTTATTCTCCATGAACCACAAAGAAGAATAGTATATGCTCCAAAGCATAAGGTTCACTTCTCTCTGTCATTATCTATGCTTTGCATACAACAAATGTTACTAAGAATCATAAAATTATATAGCCATGGTATCAGGCTCAGTGACTTCCCATGAAAGCAATTTCAACAGATTGCTTTTATGGAGCATAGAACAAAATTCTTTTTTTTTTTTTTTCTTCAAATTTGCAAGAGTTAGCCTTCTATTTGAACTAATCTATTGTGGTTAAATTCAAATCTGTATATTGGTACTTAGTCCAGATAGTAGAAAAATCAGCAGTCATTCTATATAATTCTGAGAACAGAATTTGATTCAGAGGTAATCAGAAATGATTTGCTGAATGATAGGAAAAAAATCTTATTATAAAAAATTAGAAATGATGGATGCAGATAAATGCTAAATTGAATTTTTTCTTTTTTATCTAGGCACCTGTGTTTCTCACAATATGACAAAAATGAGTATTATTTTTCTTTTCATACCACTTTTGTGACCTGAATAAGAAAATATATTCAATGAGGAAACTCCTAGTAAAACAGTCATCTCTTAATAGACTGCCTTCCAGTACTTGAGGCTTTAGTGTACTAGCCGATAGTTAGTTGGGAAAGATAGAAAGTAAGTGATGTTTAATAAACTCTATGCAACTGTGCAAATTGAAAAAGACCTGAGGGGAATGTTAGTCATCCTCTCTGAATTGCACCTAGATCAGTAGTACTCACTACTGTGACATGAATGTTTGTGAGCTGTGTCACAGGAACTATACCACAAATAATACACAACTGAAGTGTGAGATTGTTAATTTAAATAAAATGAAAGCAAATTCATTCTTGATTATCCCTATGGTATTTTCTTCACTTGCTCTTAGAAACACCAGGTCCTGAGCTAGAGAAAAGAGAGAAACTTGGATTCTGTGACTTAAAAAAAAATTCTTCTATATATATTATGTCATTACTGAATATTTGCAATTAACTTCTTTTTAAACATTTAAAGTCCAGTAGAGTTTGGTTTGCATTTTAGTTAGAACTATGCCAAACAATCTTCTCATCGCTACAGCAAGTGTTCTCACCATACAAATTGCTAAACTGATATGATGGCCATAACTGTCACATTAATCTCTCACCTTCATTTAGTTTTCCCACAACTATACTCTGAATCTGTGAAGCAAACAGTCATCGGCTATGGGCCCTCTGCTTGCACTAGTATAAAGATTTTTGAAACAGGGTTAAAGATATTAGATGAGATTGGTATATGAATCATTGTAACAGAGAAAATGAAAGTCCCCTGGCAATTCTTTTCCTGGATGTCCTATTCACGGGAGTTAAAGAAGGAGGTTGTGTATAATCCATAGAGCTCCTGGTTATAACAATATCAATAACATTTAACAGTAATAGAATAACGGCTCCCAGTGTCAGTCATTTTTTCTGACATTACTCGTGGAGATTGAAAAAGATGAACAAAGAGTGTATTCAATTTCTCTTCTGAGGGATCTTTTTTGCAACTTGAAGGCATTAGATCACCCTTATGTGGGCTATTTAGAAGAAAGTTGATTAAAATGCAAACATATTGACTAGATAAGAGTAAAAAGCTAAAGTGTACATTAATCTCATTATAACTATTATCTAGATAACTGAAAAAAATATTTGTCAAAGATAATATCAAGCACCTATATCACCTCCCTACAAATTTCCTTATTGGAATATATTTTCAATGCAGCTTAACATGGTTAAACAATGGCACCCCACTCCAGTACTCTTGCCTGGAAAATCCCATGGATGGAGGATCCTGGTGGGCTGCAGTCCATGGGGTCGCTAAGAGTCGGACACAACCGAGCGATTTCACTTTCACTTTTCACTTTCATGCGTTGGAGAAGGAAATGGCAACCCACTTCAGTGTTCTTGCCTGGAGACTCCCAGGGACGAGGGAGCCTGGTGGGCTGCCGTCTATGGGGTCGCACAGAGTCAGACACGACTGAAGCGACTTAGCAGCAGCAGCACACATAATAAGAGCATAATTTTGAAGCTGAATTTAGAAATCTCTATATCAGGTTTTTCCTGTGATTTTATTTCAAATAAAACCCATCAATTAACCATTAAAAACTCAACTGTGTATTTTGTTTAACTGGACTCAAATTATGTATTTGTAAGTAGCATGTACAAATACAAACTTTCTGCTGCTGGTGTTAAGTTGCTTCAGTTGTGTCCGACTCTGTGCGACCCCACAGATGGCAGAACACCAGGCTTCCCCATCCCTGGGATTCTCCAGGCAAGAACACTGGAGTGGGCTGCCATTTCCTTCTCCAGGCTCCTCCATCCGTGGGATTTTCTAGGCAAGAGTACTGGAGTGACTTGCCATTGCCTTCTCTGACTTGCATCTCTCTAAATAAGAAATCAATTCTATAACATTCAATGACATCATACTTCATAGATGTTACCACATGGAAGTGTTATATCCAGGTAAGGTTGATTAATAATTTTGTATAAAGATCTCCTGTCATGGCAGGAAAGAGTATTTCTATAAAACAGCTTTGTTGGATACTTCATCACCTTTCGATACAGCACAAAGTTTATTTCTGAGTCTAGAAGGTATGATAATAAAATTAAATAAGATAAAACAGACATTTTTACAATTGCATTCTGTTTACAGGTTTAAGCTGATTATATTGTTTTGTTTCCAGTTGCTAGATGTGAATATAAAATTTGATGTTGAGTTTCTTAGCTCTCAAAGAGAAAAAAGAAAAAAGGAAAAAAGCAAAGGAAGAATAACAATTTGTGAGAAAAAGCAATAACTTTCTGTTCTTCTCTCCCAGAAGGATACGTATATAGAAGATTTTGATTGTCATCATAGTCAAAACCCTTTTTTTTTTTTAACATCCTTAGATAAGCCCAAAGGCTTAACAGTGCAACTCAACTTAGAGAAAGTGATTCTGTGTGGGGCTAAATTGATATGATATGATCATATATATCAATTGTGACTATTTGGCTTAAATATTAATAAAACTTAGCTTGTCTTTTTTTTTCCCAAAGCATCAATTTTATTTTATTTATTTTTAATTAATTAATTATTTGGGGGGGGGCTAATTACTTTACAATATTGTATTGGTTTTGCCATACAATGATATGAATCCACCAGGGGTATACATGTGTTCCCATCTTGAACCCTACCTCCCACATCCCTCCCTAATCCATACCTCTGGGTCATACCAGTGCACCAGCCCCAAACACCCTGTATCAAGAATCCAACCTGGCCTGGCAATCTGTTTCACACATGATAATATACATTTCAATGCCATTCTCTCAAACCATCCCACCCTCGCCCTTTCCCACAAAGTCCAAAAGACTGTTCTATACATCTGTGTCTCTTTTGCTGTCTTGCATACAAAGTTATCGATACTATCTTTCTAAATTCCATATATATATATATGTGTGTGTGTGTATGTGTGTGTGTGTGTGTGTGTGTGTATGTGTGTGTGTCTGTGTTAGTATACTGTATTGGTGTTTTTCTTTCTGGCTTACTTCACTCTGTATAATAGGCTCCAGTTTCATCCACCTCATTAGAACTGATTCAAATGTATTCTTTTCAATGGCTAAGTAATACTCCATTGTGTATATGTGCCACAGCTTTCTTATCCATTCATTTGCTGACGGACATCTAGGTTGCTCCCATGCCCTGGCTATTACAAACAGTGCTGCGATGAACATTGGGGTACACATGTCTCTTTCAATTTTGGTTTCCTCCATGTGTAAGACCAGCAGTGGGATTGCTGGGTCATATGGCAGTTCTATTTCCAGTTTTTTTTTTTTTTTTTTTAAGGAATCTCCACACTGTTCTCCATAGTGGCTGTACTAGTTTGCATTCCCACCAACAGTGTAAGAGGGTTCCTTTTTTCCCACACCATCTCCAGCATTTATTGCTTGTAGACTTTTTGATAGCAGCCATTTTGATAGCAGCCATTCTCATTGGCATGAAATGGTACCTTGCTGTGGTTTTTATTTGCATTTCTCTAATAATGGGTGATGTTGAACATCTTTTCAAGTGTTTGTTAGCCATCTGTATGTCTTCTTTGGAGAAATATCTATTTAGTTCTTTGACCCATTATTTGATTGGGTCATTTATTTTTCTGGAATTGAGCTGTAGGGGTTGCTTGTATATTTTTGAGATTAATTCTTTGTCAGTTGCTTCATTTGCTATTATTTTCTTCCATTCTGAAGGCTGTCTTTTCACCTTGCTTATAGTTTCCTTTGTTGTGCAGAAACTTTTAGTTTTAATTAGGTCTCATTTGTTTATTTTCACTTTTATTTCCAATATTCTGGGAGGTGAGTCATAGAGGATCATGCTGTGATTTATGTTGGAGAGTGTTTTGTCTATGTTTTCCTCTAGGAGTTTTATAGTTTATATCTTTAATCCATTTTGAGTTTATTTTTATGTATGATGTTAGAAAGTGTTTTAGTTTAATCTTTTTTTTACAAGTCATTGACCAATTTTCCCAGCACCACTTATTAAAGAGATTGTCTTTTCTCAATTGTATATTCTTGTCTCTTTCCATAGGTTCATGGATTTATCTCTGGGCTTTCTATTTTGTTCCATTGATCTATATTTCTGTCTTTGTGCCAGTACCATACTGTCTTGATGACTGTGGCTTTGTAGTAGAGCCTGAAGTCAGACAGGTTGATTCCTCCAGTTGCATTCTTCTTTCTCAAGATTGCTTTGGCTATTCTAGGTTTTTTGTATTTCCATACAAATGGTGAAATCATTTGTTCTAGTTCTGTAAAAAAAAATACTATTGGTAGCTTGATAGGATTGCACTGAATCTATAGATTGCTTTGGGTAGTATACTGATTTTCACTATAGTGATTCTTCTGATCCATGAACATGGTATACTTCATCTATTTGTGTCCTCTTTGATCTCTTTCACCAGTGTTTTATAGCTTTCTCTATATGATTCTTTTGTTTTTTTTTTAGGTAGATATATTCCTAAGTATTTTATTATTTTCATTGTAATGGTGAATGGAATTGTTTCCTTAATTTCACTTTCTATTTTCTCGTTGTTAGTGTATAGGAATGCGGGTGATTTCTGTGTGTTGATTTTATATCCTGCAACTTTACTATATTCATTAATCAGCTCTAGTAATTTTCTAGTGGAGTCTTTAGGGTTTTCTATGTATACGATCATGCCATCTGCAAACAGTGAGAGTTTTACTTTTTCTTTTCCAATCTAGATTCTTTTTATTTCTTTTTCTGCTCTGATTGTTGTGGCCAAAACTCCCAAAACTATGTTGAATAGTAGTGGTGAGAGTGGGCACCTTTGTCTTGTTCCTAATTTTAGGGGAAATGCTTTCAGTTTTTCACCATTGAGGATAATGCTTGCTGTAGGTTTGTCATATATAGCTTTTATTATGTTGAGGTATGTTCCTTCTATTCCTGCTTTCTGGAGGGTTTTTATCATAAATGGATGTTGAATTTTGTCAAAGGCTTTCCCTGCATATATTGAGATAATCATATGGTTTTTATTTTCAATTTGTTAATGTGGTGTATTACATTGATTGATTTATGGATATTGAAGAATCCTTGCATCCCTGGGATAAAGCCCACTTGGTCATGATATTTTTAATGTGTTGTTGGATTCTGTTTGCTAGAATTTTGTTGAGGATTTTTGCATCTATATTCATCAGTGATATTAGCCTGTAGTTTTCTTTATTTTTGTGGCATCTTTGTTAGGTTTTGGTATTAGAGTGATGGTGGCCTCATAGAATGAGCTTGGGAGTTTACCTTCCTCTGCAATTTTCTGGAAGAGTTTGAGTAGGATAGGTGTTAGCTCTTCTCTAAATGTTTGGTAGAATTCAGCTGTGAAGTAGTCTGGTCCTGGGCTTTTGTTTGCTGGAAGATTTCTGATTACAGTTTCAATTTCCATGCCTGAGATGGGTCTATTAAGATTTTATATTTCTTCCTGACTCAATTTTGGAAAGTTTGTACTTTTCTAAGAATTTGTCCATTTCTTCCAAGTTGTCCATTTTATTGGCATATAGTTACTCATAGTAGTCTTATGATTCTTTGTATTTCTGTGTTATCTGTTGTGATCTCTCCATTTTCATTTCTAATTTTGTTTGATTTTTTTCCCTTTGTTTCTTATGAGTATGGCTAATGGTTTGTCAATTTTATTTAACTTCTCAAAGAACTAGCTTTTGGCTTTGTTGATTTTTGCTATGGTCTCTTTTGTTTCTTTTGCATTTATTTCTGCCCTAATTTTTAAGATTTCTTTCCTTCTACTAACCTTGGGGTTCTTCACTTCTTTTTCTAGTTGCTTTAGGTATAGAGTTAGGTTATTTATTTGATCTTTTTCTTATTTCTTGAGGTAAGCCTGTATTGCTATTAATCTTACCCTTAGCAGTGCTTTTACAGTGTCCCATAGGTTTTGGGTTGCTGTGTTTTCATTTTCATTCGTTTCTACGCATATTTTGATTTCTTTTTTATTTATTCTGTGATTTGTTGGTTATTCAGCAGTGTGTTATTCAGCATCCATATGTTGGAATTTTTATTAGTTTTTATCCTGTAATTGTAATCTCTCTCATCTAATCTTATTACATGGTGGTCAGAAAAAATGCTTGGGATGATTTCAATTTTTTGAATTTACCAAGGCTACTTTTATGGTCCAGAATGTAGTCTATCCTGGAGAAGGTTTCATGTGCATTTGAGAAAAAGGTGAAATTTATTGTTTTGTGGTAAAATGTCCTAGAGATTTCAGTTAGGTCTGGCTGGCCCATTGTGTCATTTAAAGTTTGTGTTTCCTTGTTAATTTGCTATTTAGTTAATGTATCCACAAGTGTGAGTGGAATATTAAAGTCTCCCACTAATATTGTGTTGTTATTAATTTCCCCTTTCATACTTGTTAGCATTTGTCTTTACATATAGTGGTGCTCCTATGTTGGGTGCATATATATTTATAATTGTTATAAATATAACAATCTTTTTCTTGTATCAATCCTTTGATCATTATGTAGTGTCCTTCTTTATCTCTTTTCACAGCCTTTGTTTTTAAAGTCTATTTTATCTGATATGAGTATGGCTACTCCTGCTTTCTTTTGGTCTCTATTTGTATGGAATAACTTTTTCCAGCCCTTTACTTTCAGTCTGTATGTGTCCCCTCTTTTGAGGTGGGTCTCTTGTAGACAACATATATACGGGTCTTGTTTTTGCATCCATTCAGCCAGTCTTTGTCTTTTGGTTGGGGCGCTCATCTCATTTACATTTAAGGTAATTATTGATAAGTATGATTCCATTTCTATTTACTTCATTGTTTGGGATTCAAGTTTATACACCTTTTCTGTNCTTCTTTTTCTAGTTGCTTTAGGTATAGAGTTAGGTTATTTATTTGATCTTTTTCTTATTTCTTGAGGTAAGCCTGTATTGCTATTAATCTTACCCTTAGCAGTGCTTTTACAGTGTCCCATAGGTTTTGGGTTGCTGTGTTTTCATTTTCATTCGTTTCTACGCATATTTTGATTTCTTTTTTATTTATTCTGTGATTTGTTGGTTATTCAGCAGTGTGTTATTCAGCATCCATATGTTGGAATTTTTATTAGTTTTTATCCTGTAATTGTAATCTCTCTCATCTAATCTTATTACATGGTGGTCAGAAAAAATGCTTGGGATGATTTCAATTTTTTGAATTTACCAAGGCTACTTTTATGGTCCAGAATGTAGTCTATCCTGGAGAAGGTTTCATGTGCATTTGAGAAAAAGGTGAAATTTATTGTTTTGTGGTAAAATGTCCTAGAGATTTCAGTTAGGTCTGGCTGGCCCATTGTGTCATTTAAAGTTTGTGTTTCCTTGTTAATTTGCTATTTAGTTAATGTATCCACAAGTGTGAGTGGAATATTAAAGTCTCCCACTAATATTGTGTTGTTATTAATTTCCCCTTTCATACTTGTTAGCATTTGTCTTTACATATAGTGGTGCTCCTATGTTGGGTGCATATATATTTATAATTGTTATAAATATAACAATCTTTTTCTTGTATCAATCCTTTGATCATTATGTAGTGTCCTTCTTTATCTCTTTTCACAGCCTTTGTTTTTAAAGTCTATTTTATCTGATATGAGTATGGCTACTCCTGCTTTCTTTTGGTCTCTATTTGTATGGAATAACTTTTTCCAGCCCTTTACTTTCAGTCTGTATGTGTCCCCTCTTTTGAGGTGGGTCTCTTGTAGACAACATATATACGGGTCTTGTTTTTGCATCCATTCAGCCAGTCTTTGTCTTTTGGTTGGGGCGCTCATCTCATTTACATTTAAGGTAATTATTGATAAGTATGATTCCATTTCTATTTACTTCATTGTTTGGGATTCAAGTTTATACACCTTTTCTGTGTTTCCTGTCTAAAGAAGATCTTTTAGCATTTGTTGGAGAGCTGGTTTGGTGGTGCTGAATTCTCTCAGCTTTTGCTTGTCTGTAAAGCTTTTAATTTCTCCTTCATATCTGAATGAGATCCTTGTTGGGTACAGTAATCTGGGCTATAGATTATTTTCTTTCATCACTTTAAGTATGTCCTGCCATTCCTTTCTGACCTGAATGGTTTCTATTGAAAGATCAGCTACTATCCTTATGGAAATCCCCTTGTGTGTTTGTTGTTTTTCCCTTGCTGCTTTTAATATTTGTTCTTTGTGTTTGATCTTTGTTAATTTTATTAATATGTGTCTTGGGGTGTTTCTCTTTGGCTTTGTCCTGTTTGGGACTCTCTAGGTTTTTTGGACTTGGGCGACTATTTCCTTCCCCATTCTAGGAAAGTTTTCAACTATTATCTCCTCAAGTATTTTCTCATGGCCTTTCTGTCTTCTTCCAGGACTGCTATGATTCAAATGTTGGGGGTTTAACATTGTCCCAGAGATCTCTGAGATTGTCCTCATTTCTTTTAATTCTTTTTTTCTTTTTTCCTCTCTGATTCATTTATTTCTACCATTCTTCTTCTACCTCACTAATCCTATCTTCTGCCTCCATTATTCTACTCTTGGTTCCCTCCAGAGTGTTTTTGATCTCATTTTTTGCATTATATATTGACTTTTTTATTTCTTCTAGGTCCTTGTTAAACATGTCTTGCATCTTCTTGATCATTTTCTCCAGGTTATTTATCTGTAACTCCATTTTGTTTTGAAGATTTTAGATCATTTTCACTATCATTATTCAGAATTCTTTATCAGGTAGATTCCCTATCTCTTCCTCTTTTGTTGAGTTTGGTGGGCATTTATCCTGTTCCTTTATCTGCTGGATATTTCTCTGCCTTTTCATCTTGTTTATATTGCTGTGTTTGGGATGGCCTTTCCATATTCTGGAAGTTTGTGGTTCCCTTTTATTGTGGAGGTTCCTCGCTGTGGATGGGTTGGACTTGTGGCTTGTCAAGTTTTCCTGTTTAGGGAGGCTTGTGTCGGTACTTTAGTGGGTAAACCTGGATTTCTTCTCTCTGAAGTACATTGAAGTATCCAGTAATGAGTTCTGAGATGTCAGTGGGTTTGGTGTGACTTTGGGCAGCCTGTATTTTGAAGCTCAGGGCTATGTTCCTATGTTGCTGGAGAATTTGCGAGGTATGTCTTGCTCTGGAACTTATTGGCCCTTGGGTGGTGCTTGGTTTCAGTGTAGGTATAGAGGCATTTGATGAGCTCCTATTGATTAATATTCCCTGGAATCAGGAGTTCTCTGGTGTTCGCAGGATTTGGATTAAGCCTCCTGCCTCTGGTTTTCAGTCTTATTCTTACAGTAGCCTCAAGACCTCTCTATCTATATAGCACATATGATAAAACCTCTAGATTAATGATGAAAAGTTTCTCCACAGTGACGGACACCCAGAGAGGTACACAGAGTTACATGGAGAAGAGAAAAGGGAGGAGGGATACAGAGGTGACTAAGAGGAGAAAAGGGAGAATCAAAAAAGGCAGGAGCAAGCTAGCCAGTAATCACTTCCCTATGTGCTCTCCAGAGTCTGGATTCCTCAGAGATGTTCACAGAGTTACACAGAGAAGAGAAGAGAGAGGAAGGAGACAGATGTGTCCAGGAGGAGAAAAGGGGGAATCAAAAGGAGAGAGACAGATGCAGCCAGTTATCAGTTTCCTAATTGTTCTCCACAGGCCAGAACACACAAAGAGATTCACAGAGTTGGGTAGAGAAGAGAAGAGGAAGGGAGGAGATAGAGGCAACCTGGTGGAGAAAAGAGAGTGTCCAAAGGTGGAGAGAGCAATCCAGCTAGTAATCTTGCTCCCAAGTAAAAATGGATACTGAAGATTGGGTTCTTAAAGGTATAAAATTGATAACAAATACCAAAGTCAAAGATTAAAAATCTAGAGTAGAGGTTAGATTCTCAAAAATATAATATTAAAGAAAAAAAAACAAGGTCACAAAAATTATATATATATATATGTATATATAAGTTTGCTTTAAAAATAAGTTCTTTTTTTTTTTTGCAAAGTAATAGTAGGTTATAAAATGAAAATTAAAGGAGTAATAGAGGACTTAAAAGTGAAAAAAAAATTAATTTAAAAAATGATAATAGTAAAAATATATATAGAACTTTCTCTGGTGTTATTGTGGACAGTATGGGCTCAGTTCATTTTCAGATAGTTCTTTGATCTGGCTTACACTTTTCCAGATCTATAGGCCCCTTCCTATGTAGTCAGTGCTAACTACAATATTGTAATCTGTTGCAGTTGTTATTTCCAAAGTGGTTCCCTCTGTTTTATTTTAGCTTCTTCTGTTTGCTGGTCTCTTGTCTGATTTCTGCCCTGACACAAGGCGGGAAGTGGTGGTCACTTTTTTTTAGGCTCACTTGTTCAGTTGTGCTGTGGGGAGGGAGGAACACTGCAAACAAATATCACTGGTGTCTGTGGAGAGTGCTCCCAGTGTCTTGGCCACACTGGGTTTGCCCCTGCTCAGGGCGTGTGTGCTTTCCCAGGCTACACTTCTCTGGCTCTGGGTTGCTCTGCCAGGAATTGTCTGAGTTGAGCCCAGTGTTGCGTGCACTTCCGCGGTATAAGCAGCTCAGGTTCAGGTTCTCAGGTATTACACAAAGGCACAGACTTGGTTGGACCAGCGTTTTGTGCCCTTTCCCCGTCCAAGCAGCTCAGGTGGCCAGGTGCTTGGTGAGTGCACTTGCCCCCAGTTGGGTCTGTGAATTATTGCTTCCCCTGTCCCTGCCACTCTGTTTTCTGGGTGTACAACAACCACGTGTACTCGGATATGTTGTGTGTCTCTTCTGAGGAACTGATCTCTGGCTGCAACCCTCATGGTGGATGTTGAACATCCAGAATCCAAAGGAATCTTGGTTAGCAATGAAGCCTGCTTGCAGTTTGGTAGGTGATGTTTTTCTGGGGCCATGATTGCTGCCTTCTGGCTCTGGCTGCCCCCTACTGCCTGTCTCCAGCAGGGGATGGGCTGGTATGCAGCTGGCTAGCTCTGCTCAGTCCTTTGTTCTGTGAGCAGGCTTGGTGGTGTCTTCAGTTCAGTTCAGTCACTCAGTCGTGTCCGACTCTTTGCAACCTCATGAATCGCAGCACGCCAGGCCTCCCTGTCCATCAGCAACTCCCGGAGAACACTCAGACTCACGTCCATCCAGCCATCTCATCCTCGGTTGTCCCCTTCTCCTCCTGCCCCCAATCCCTCCCACCATCAGAGTCTTTTCCAATGAGTCAGCTCGTCGCATGAGGTGGCCAAAGTACTCGAGTTTCAGCTTTAGCATCATTCCTTCCAAAGAAATCCCACTGCTGCTCTCCTTCACAATGGACTGGTTGAATCTCCTTGCAGTCCAAGTGACTCTCAAGAGTCTTCTCCAGCACCACACTTCAAAGGCATCAATTCTTCAGCGCTCAGCCTT
>SJYA01006417.1:0-31264 GCA_006410615.1 Neotragus moschatus
CGACAGAGGATGAGATGGCTGGATGGCATCACGGACTCGATGGACTTGAGTCTGAGTGAACTCCAGGAGATAGTGATGGACAGGGAGGCCTGGCGTGCTGTGATTCATGGGGTTGCAAAGAGTCGGACATGACAGAGGATTGAACTGAACTGTAGGCTACTGGTTTTCAAGGCTACAGTGGAGCTGAGGCATGAGGACTTGAATAGGGCAAGTTACAGCATCGCAAGGTTTTTTGTTCTTATTGAGATTTAGCCATTTTTAAAATGCTCGCTGCATTGCTGTAAGCCTTTAGTTCACATCCATGGTTCTGACTAAGTTGATTCTGCCAGTCTTTGCCAGTACTCTCATTGCTTTTATGGAGAGGACTGTCAGAGGTCTTTACTCTATCATTCTCACTGAGGCAGCTCTTAATTTCCTTCCTGACTTGGGCAATTCTTCTTAACTTGACCCACTCTCCATTTTCTTTATTTCTGTTTCCTCACACTCTCTATCTTCTGGTGCATAATTTCCTTCCTCTTGAATCTAGAGTAACTGTGCACTTTTATGAGACATTTCCACATCATCCTCTGATGTATTCTTATATCTGTGGTCATGTTCTGTTCCTAAATACCCTCTTCCTATTATGGCAAACTCTGATTCATTCTTTACGATCTAGTTCAAATATCAACTCTTCTGTTAGGTCCTCCTCACTCCATTTAGCGATGAACAAAATCAGTCATTCCTGCCCCTCTTCCTATAGCCCTCTTCATATGCATCTGTTTATTATAGCTAATATTTAATGTATCCTGTTTCCTTTGTTGTTGTTGTTGTTCGGTCATTAAGTCATATCCGACTCTTTGTAAGCTCATGGACTGCAGCATGCCAGGCTCTTCCATCCTCCACTATTTCCCAGTGTTTGTTTGTTCAAATTCATGTCCATTGAGTTGGTGTGCTATCTAACCATCTCATCCTGTCTCCTTTACTAGACTGGAAGTGTTTCAGGACAGATACTATACCTTTTCATCTTTGTACACTTAAAATCTAATACAGAGAAGGTACTGAGAAAATGTTTTTTGAATTGATTTTCAGTAAAGAAGTTACCACTCTACTGGCGATAAAAACCAATCTCAACAAAGGCATTAAGTCCTCAGATGAAAGCAGAAGCTTATGGTCACAACTGAATTTTATCATATAAATCTAATTTTAAAAAGTCTTATAGTTAACAGAATAAACAGAAAAGCCATGTAATTCCTTTTTATTTAACTTTGAGAAAACATCACTTGGAATCAGATTAGTGAGAAAGTCCTTCTGATGCTCTGGACTGACTCTCTGGACAGCTGGATTCTCTTTCAGTCCACCTTCTGGCCTGCTGTAGGAGTCTGAAGGAGCCAAAAAGAATCTGCCCTTTAATGTGGAAGTGACTAATTTCATCTTTAACCCATACATGCTCTATCAAATTTATATTTTTTCAGAGTTCTCTTTCCTGTATGCTGTATGGAAAAAGCATTACAAGAAGACAAAGAGGAAGCAGGACAAGTAGATAAGAAACTACCTCAAAAGTCTAAGGAAAAACTGAGGGCAACTTGAACCAAAGTGAGATGAGATGATATGAGAAATTCTGGAGACAGAAAATATTTGATTTGGTGTCAGGCTGAAAGTGAAAAGTGAAGGGGCTTCCCTGCTAGGTCAGATGGTAAAGAATCTGTCTGCAATGTAGGAGATGCAAGTTTAATCCCTGGGTTAGAAGATCCCCTGGAGAAGGAAATGGAAACCTGCTCCAGTATGCTTGCCTGGAGAACTGTGTGGACAGAGGAGCCTGGTACGCTACAGTCCATGGGGTCGCAAAGAGTCCGAGACGACTGAGTAACACTTTCACTTTTTTCCTTTCACTTTTCTTAGATGTGAAGAATAAGGGGAAAGGAGTCAAAGCTCATGCAAAAGTTATAGCTTGAATGGTTAGACTGCAGTTATTAATATTATTTATTGAGGAGGAAACGGGTTTCAAAGGGAAAATATTTAAGGGCCCTGTTTTTGGTCATGAATATAAGACATTAAGTGAAGATGTCATGAGATAATTGAAACTCAAAGGACAGATATTACCAGAAATAAAAATTTGGAAGTTATAAGATCAAGACAGTATAAAATCTACAGCACTGGTTGAGATAACCTAAGAAAATAATTAACAGAGAGAAAAGAGATAAGGGCTCAGTTTTGAGCCCTGAGGAATCCCAACATTTAGGGATCAAGTAGAGGGAGAATAACAAGGAAATCTACTACAAAAGAACAGCCACTGAGGTAAGAGAAAGAAATAGGGAGTGGCCAGCTGTGCTGAATGTTGCTGACAGGGCAGTTTCAATGAGGACAGAGAAATGCGCGTTGTATTTGCCCAGCTAGGAGTGCTGGTCCTTTTAAAGGCGTCTTTTCAGGCGTTGAAGGGGATGGTGCAGAAGCCAGACTGTATTGAGCTGATGAGTAAATGGAAAGTGAGAAAGAGATGACTTCATGTACAGACAAATTTCTTGAAATGTTTGTTTCCCCTTGACTTCAGTGACACTATACTTTCCTGATTCTTCAACCTATCTGGCTGCCTTTTTTTGGTCATCTTTGCTGGGTTACCCTCTACTTACCTTTAAATGTTGAAGTTCTTCAGAATTTAGGTCATCTAATGCTGTTCCCTCCCTTCCACCTAACAGCTTCAGTTACCACATGCAGGCCAGTGACTCCCAGATTTTACACAGGATCTTTGTCTCAGATCTCCCCTCTGAGCTCTAGAATTGCATATTCAATTGCCTGTTCAAGATCTCGAAATTAACCTCTGTATTCCCCTTCCACACCTGTTTTTCTTCTAGTGTGTCAAATTCTCTGCAGATTATATCATTATCTTCTCAGTAGCT
Source organism: Neotragus moschatus (assembly GCA_006410615.1). Classification (NCBI taxonomy): domain Eukaryota; kingdom Metazoa; phylum Chordata; class Mammalia; order Artiodactyla; family Bovidae; genus Neotragus; species Neotragus moschatus. Next base: position 2,874 of record SJYA01006417.1, read on the forward strand.
CGGGACAGACACCTGGGAGTCATGTGTCACTTTTTTCTCTCCCTGTGCACCACACCCAATCCAACAGGAAGTCCTGCTCATTCTACTTTCACGTATGTCTCATTTACAGACTATCTATGGGTCGAACATTCAAAGACTCTTCATCTACATTATCTTTCTCATTAAGGGTCACGAATACCCAGTAGAGCAGGTATTACTCCCATCTTGAAACTAAAGCTTAGAAAGGGAAGAAACTTACTGTGATAGTAAATGGCAGAGAAAGAGGGATTCAAGACTAAACACTGCAACTCCACACTACCTCTGACCCCATCACTCAACCTGAGGCCAAGTCTCTTCAGGAGTAAAATGGACCTAATACTTCCCATCTTTAGGCTATTGTTTTAAAATTTTAAATAAACTATAAGTTACACATACCTAGTGCTGGGTATCAGTTCAATAAATATTAAGTTCCTTTACGGTCTTTTACTCCTTCTTCTATACATCTTTTTTTCTGGGGCAAATTTAGCAATATTAGGATTACAGAGCTGAACAAAGATTGCTCCTTGGTTTCAAGAAGCAAATATTTTAAGAAGACAAAATGAAAAAAAATAAAACAATGAGATAATAATAAAGACAGTAGATAACTAAGCATTAAATTGCATAGCAGTCTTTTTATAATAAAATTTCAGAGAACGGGGAAAGGGCAGTTGTGGGGAAGAGGATGGGAGTAGGCTTCTGGAAAGGTCTATTAGGACATGAAGGATGTATATTAAGGATATCAGCAAAGAGGGGCAGAACACTCAGAAAATAAAGTTACTGATATGGGAATGAGAAAAACACGCTCAGGATCAATGATGAGAGCAAACTGGTTTCAGCAAGAGGTACTTATTTTTCCCCATATCAAAGTGGGGAAACAATTTTACTACTAAGTTTCCTTGAAACAATTTAAGTTCCCAATGGAACAAAGGAAAATTTGAGCCCATTATTAAGATCAAATATCTTGGCAGGCAAAGCCATCATTAAACCATCTGCCCACCTTCCCAGGGAATAGGAACAAGCCCCAGATTCTGACCCACAGAAGACAAAAATAACTCATATGCTGTGGTATGCTCTGAGAATAACATTACGCTATCAAAAGGGGCTAATGACGTCAATCCCATTTTCTTAGGTTGCATCTCTCAGTTAACAGCAAGCAACCAAGAGCACTCCTATGTCTAAAGTTTCCTTGGATTAAAAACCCACAGAGACAACTAATACTAATATACCCAGTACATCTGGGGCCTGAATTAATAAGTTCTAATTATCCAGGGGCCTGTTCAATAAACCAGTTTGGCTTCTATGACAATGAAATGGTGATATATAATTTGCTCCAACATTCAGCAAAGCTTCTGGACAATGGCATCATAGCATATTAGAGTTGGAACGAAAGTTAAAGATTTCTTTGGTTTTATTTTACTAATGAAGACACAGGAGCCCAAAGGGGATAAGTGATAAGTTCAAAGTCAAAGGGACCCTGAAGGAGAGAAGGTCATCTGGATGGCAAACAGATCCTGGAAAAAGAGAGTCACATAGGGCCCCTGGTGAGAAAAGTAATGAAAATGAAGGGAAAGGAAAATATAGAGCTACTCTCAGAGCACTAATGGTTCTTCAGTACTGATCAAGAACCATAAAAGGTTGTTCTGAAGTCACCTCAAATTCTGGCTCAACAGTCTCTCTCCCCAGTTCCCCATAAGCTGCTGCCTTGCATTTATTTGATGGTCAAGTCCTCTATTCCAATGATCAGCAAGCAGAGATGTCAAGTCATGGGCAAATTATAGAGGCTAGACCACTGTTAAGTTTCCACTAATCTTGAGATTTCATTATTTTGACAGAAGTAAATATATAACAGAAATAATACCCGTAATCCAGCATTAAATCAGTCAAAATTCAAGTCTTCTGATTTCTAATCCTGTGCTATTCTCCAGTGTAATAAGGGACTAACACATGGAACAAAGAACCTACAAAATAACACATATTATGGGACTATAAAAATCCCCAGATTTGTAGAGCAGCAATGGATATATCTCCTCTTCCTAACCCAGGGATTGAACCTGCATCTCCTGCACTGACAGGCAGATTCTTTACCACTGAACCACCAGGGAAGCCTATTCTTTCCTTATAGGGCCTAGAATCATGTATATGCTAAGCAGGAGAAGGCAACGGCACTCGACTCCAGTACTCTTGCCTGGAAGATCCCATGGATGGAGGAGCCTGGTGGGCTGCAGTCCATGGAGTCGCTAAGAGTTGGACACGACTGAGCGACTTCACTTTCACTTTTCACTTTCATGCATTGGAGGAGGAAATGGCAACCCACTCCAGTGTTCTTGCCTGCAGAATCCCAGGGACGGGGGAGCCTGGTGGGCTGCCGTATTTGGGTTGCACAGAGTTGGACACGACTGAAGCAACTTAGCAGCAGCAGCAGAAGGTGCCTATATGACCAGCCCGAGGGAAAACTTGGGGCGCTGAGTCTCTAGTGAGCCTTCTTAGAAGACAGCATTTCTACTTGTCACAACGGGTGCTGGAGGAATTGAGTAGATCCTGTGTGACTCCACCAAGGACGACTCCTGGAAGCTTACACACGGTTTTCTCCACGCTTCATCTTGTGCATCTTTTCCCTTCGCGGACACTACTTTGTATCCTTTTGCTATGATACATCTTAGCTGTGAGGATGACTATATGCTGAGGCCTGAGAATCTTCCCTCCTAGCAAATCACCAAACCTGAGGGTGGTCTTAGGGACTCCTGACACATACGATGGAGCCTTTTCCTCCCTTCCTTAGTTTCTGCCCCTTGGCCCTTCAGTTCTACACCTTGGAACAAATGCTAAAGTTAATGACAAACCAAGAAGCAAACAAAGAGAGAACAGCATGAGCCATAGGAAAGCTCACTAGAGGAAATACAATTTGTGTTGGGCCTTAAGTAATGAGTAGCATATAAATAGGTGGAAAATAAATTACAAATCAATCCATTTAGAAATAGGGCAAGCACTTCAACACAGGATAAAGCAGAAGATTGTGGGAGAGGGGCATAGTTGGAGGCAGAAGGATGGCTCAGGTGGCTATTGAGGAAAAAAGTCTGAGATTCTTGACCTCTTAATTTTTGAGCACAGTTACAAATCATCAGTTCAATTGCAGAACCTTTTCTAACTCAGAAATGTACAAAACACATTCTTTGGGTCTATTACAAAGGACTGTGTGTGTGCTCAGTCATGTCATGTCTTAGTCTTTGCAACCCCATGGACTGTAGCCCACCAGACTCCTCTGTCCATGGAATTTCCCAGGCAAGAATACTGGAGGGGGTTGACATTTTTTTCTTCAGGGGATCTTCATGACCCAGGGATCAACCCACGTCTTTTATGTCTCCTGCATTGGCAGGGAGATTGTTTACCACTTATACTACCTGGGAAGCCTTATAAAGGACTGATCATTACCAAATTGTCTCCTCAAATATTCTTTCTGTGATTTGCATTGGTTAAAAAAAAAAAAAGGTAAATTAAGGGAAGAAGCTAGAAGTTCAAATATCTAAAATGAACAACCTGATAATATGCACTAAAATGTTGTTGTTCAGTCACCCAGTTGTGTCCGATTCTTTGCGACCCCATGAACTGTAGCATGCCAGGCTTCCCTGTCCCTCACCATCTCCTGGAGTTTGCCCAAGTTAATGTTCATTGCATTCGTGATACCATCCAAGCATCTTATCTTCTGATGCCCTCTTCTCCTTCTGCCCTCGATCTTTCCCAGCATCGAGGATTTCTCCAATGAGTCTTCTGTACACATTAGATAACCAAAATACTGGAGCTTCAGCTTCAGCATCAGTCCTTCCAGTGAATATTCAGGGCTGATCTCCCTTAAGACTGACTGGTTTGATCTTGCTGTCCAAGGGACTTTCAGAAGTCTTCTCCGGCACCACAGTCCAAAGGCATCAATTCTTTAGCGTCTGCCTTTTTTACGGTCCAGTTCTCACAACCGTACATAACCACTGGGAACACCATAGCCTTGACCATACATATCTTTGTCGGCAGAGTAATGTCTCTGCTTTTCAACATACTGTCTAGGTTTGTCATCGCCTTCCTGCCAAGAAGCAATTGCACTCATCTCCCATGCTAGTAAGGTCATGCTTAAAATCATGCACTAAAATGAAGAATGCTAAAAAAGCAAAGCATCTTTCAGCTATATTTTTATTGTAGAAATGCAAAATATCTGGAACAATGGCCCATTCCTTCAGAAACCAACAGAAGGTAACATTACTTATTCCGTTTTCCTTTCAAGAAGTTCTTTTTGTGATTTGATATTATGGACATACTTACAGCACTGCATTAGAAAAGACAATTGTGTGTGCTTAAATAAAAGGCAGCTTTTCACTTGTTATTCAATGAGCATTCATCAAGCATTTATATGCCAAGTACTACCAAGCTAACAGTGGAAATTAACCTTTGACTAAACTTTGTTGTTTACTGGCTAAAAATGCTCTAAAATCCAGATGTGATAAATCCTCTCATCAGCAAAAATACACTAACAGATGATGCTATTTACTTTCTTCACACTATTCAAAAATTTAATTATCTTTCCTCTAAACTATCGGCCTTCATATTCTTAGAGTTGAACATTTTTATTCCACCACAATTAAGATGGTAGAAAACCCTAAAACACTTTAAGCTGATTTTGTTTGAAATCTGTAGCCATGTTTGAAGGGTATTCCTACACGAATATTCCTGCTACTGAACTCATCTCTCCCCAGGCTATTAGGGTGAAGCCGTTTTGTTTCCAGAGCAGTGTAAAGGGACGCTCAAGGACCTTGTAATGACAGAAGTGAAGGCTCAAAGTGCAGCTCTACTACTAAGGAGCCAGGTGATATTTAGACAAGTTATTAAATCTTTCTTAGTCTTGGCGGGAAATAATACCTCTCCAATAGGATTCTTGTTAGGATTAATCAATACCGGTAAAATACTTGGCATAGTGTCTGGCACCTAGTAATGACTCTTAGCATTATTCCCTGGAAATCATTTTTTCCTTTGGGCTCACTTCTCATACTGATCATGTTATCATAATAAAAAGATATTGGTACACATGGTCTGAGTAAAAAAAAAAAAAAGATTACTTCTAGGTTCAAAAACCAACCTCAGAAATATACTTTACATGCCCAAACACTGGATTTTGCCAAACATTTTCATGGCTCATGGGACAAGGAGACTATGTAAAATCAGCATCGAGAAAATTCAAGAGCTGTGGTGTCACAGGAACTTTTTACCTCACCCGGGCACTACTTCATTAGCTCCCTACGAGCCTGCTTTTTCTCACCTTGGAAGGCACCACAGCATAACGAGAACAGCACGAACTTGGAGCATCAGACCTGTATTTCAGTCCTGGCTCTATGACTACCTAGTCATGTGACTCCAGCCTTAGTTACTACATCAGTGACTGTCTATAGCTGAGAAGGTGAGGGGAGATAGGATGGATGCTAATGGGTACAGAGTTTCTTTTAGGGGTGATGAGAAAGAATATATTCTAAGATCGAATAGTGTGGGCTGCACAGCTCTGTGGAAACATTAGGAACCACTGAAATATATGATTTAAATGGGAAGTTTTTTTAAGAGAAAAATAAAATATTGCTGAAAAAAGGTAGGAAGGTTGGAAGAAAAGTTGAGGAGACCTTCTGAAAGATACATTTTTTAAAAAACTCAAAGATGGAAAACAGAAGAGAAGAAAATTAAGAAAATTAGCCAATTGGTTCAGAAGGTTCAACATCCAAATAACAGTAGCTCCAGAAAGAGAGATGAGAAAAATACAGATTGGAAATGAACAAAGAAATAATTCAAGAGAATGCGTTCAAGATCAAAGGACTTGTTTTACCAACTGAAAGTGCTCCCGAGAGCCCAGCACAAAGAAGGAAAATAGATTTTCAAGAAGGTTCAACATTATAAGTTTCAGAAGAGCAAGACAAAGAGAAAATACTTAAAGCTTTTAAGGAAGAGCCACGGGAACAGATCACATAGAAAAAACCAGGAATAAAGATGAGCAATCAAAGTGGCTTTGAACTTCTCAGGAACAATACTGGAATCTAGAAGATAATGCCTTCAACGTTCTAAGGGAAAAAGACTTCCAATCTAGAACTCCAAAGCCAGGTAACTATCAAGTAAGTACTAAGGTAGTACTTTCAGACATGAAAAACAGAACTCAGGCTGCACCTGTGTGATTCCATATCAACTTTCCCGTGTACAGTTGCAAAATACCTGAAGTGGATCTATCCGAGAGGTAATGGTGCCTCAAGCTCTAGAGGTGATTGTGCAAATTATCAAGGAGAAAATCTGGATTCCCTCAGTGCTCTAGGCTCAAGCTATGAGTGTGACTGTGAACTTTTATCACCCATCAGGGATTTCAGGCAAAGCCTATCATCTTCAAACACTTAAGCCATACAAGTTCTGGAGTTCGCTCTGGGAAAGGACTGCAAGAATCATCTTGTCCAGCTCCTCAGTGTGAAGATGAAGAGTCTAAAGACCTGAGAGGTATAGTGATTTTCCAAAGTTTAAAAGAAAGTAAAAAAAGAAAAAAAAATCTATGTAAAATTATTTGGGACAATAATATTGGTGTTATATTTTTAAAAACCAACTTTATTGTTTCAAAAATAAAAATCAAAGGCAGAGCCAGAACCAGAACTTAGATCTCTAAGTTTAGCTCTCTTACATGTTCTCCTATCTGCCTTTCATCAATGATAAGACCTTTGTATCTTAGAGAGATAGAAGAGACTTGCTATCTCTTCCCAGAAAGCCTGACATTAATGTCTACTACAGAGGTTACAGTATCTCAGTTTTGATAAATGGGCCAAATGGAACATCAGTGATTTGGGACAAGTGCAGCCACTTACTTGCCCTGCAGAAAGCCCCAGGGTATGTGCAAACAGTTCATAATGCCTGTACCACAGAAAAGTCTGCACTCTGCAGTATTCTTTGAAATAAATGGACCTCCTCATCTGTTAGTAAAAATTAGTGGGGTATCAACTTGAAAATATAACCATGATTCCATACACAGGAACAGTACCTGGAAAAATGTTTAATTAAAAAATTTTTTTATTAATATCCCAACAGGTTCTGTGCCTTATGTAATACGCTCTGCGAGATACAAGAGACGAAGGACAGTTGCTGCTGTCAGAGACTTTCACATAGTGGGATGAGACTGACACACATTTATTTTTAATGTTTATTTATTTGTTCGTTTGTTTACTTGGCTGTGGGTCGGATCTTAGTTGCAGCACACGGGATCTTCACAGTAGCATACAGACTCTCTAAATTGTGGTGGGCAGGCTTAGTTACCCTGCGGCATGTGGGATCTTAGGTCCTCAACCAGGGATGAAACCCATGTCCCCTGCACTGGAAGGCAGATTCTTAACCACTGGACTACCAGGGAAGTTCCACAAGTTTTATATCACAAAATGTCCTTAGAAATTGTATAAGATAGTATTCTTTCATATTGCAAGTGGCAAAATGGAAGCTAGGAAATGCAAATAACTAGTTAATGTGCCAAATCACTGAGAACCCAAGTCTACTGACTTGCTAATTACTGTTCTCACCATACTAGCTATAATAACCACATACCCACAAGTGATTTTAATGTTTAAACCCTTTTACAAAGGATTTACAAGTGCTTCCTAACATACATACAATAGAGAAGAATGCAAAATAAATTATTGATGGTGTTAAGGCAAAGAAAATCTCTGAGTTTGAAGATACCCCTGGAGAAGGGAATGGCTACCCACTCCAGTATTCTTACCTGGAGAATTCCATGGACAGAGGGGTCTGACAGGCTACAGTTCTCAGGGTTACAAAGAGTCAGACACGACTGAGTGAGTAAGCACACGCACATACAACCTAGCTACATCGGACGTGCATGCTGAGTCACTTCAGTCGTGTCCTACTCTTTGCGACGTTATGGACTATAGTTTGCCAGGCTCCTCTGTCCATGGGATTTTCCAGGCAAGAATACTGGAGTGGGTTGCCATGCCCTTCTCCAGGGGGTCTTCCCAACCCAAGGATCAAACCCTCATCTCCTGTCTCTCCTGTATTGGCAAGCAGATTCTTTACCACTGGTGCCACCTCCGAAGCCCAACTATATCTCACAATCAGAACTAAAATGAACTTCCTCCCACAGATTCTCACAAAAAGGAAACATGTCATACACGATATGCAATGTCGCAAATAATCAGACTATATATAAGTACTTAAGGGCCAAAGTAGTGACATCAATTGTAGTTAGAGCAATTCAACAGAGACATAATACGGACTAGAGAGAAACAGAGGTTTCACAGAAGACGTGGTCTTGGAGGATGGAAAGAATTTCACAAGGGAAGATCAGACAGTCGAAACAATAAGGAACAACATTCCCTTTTTATCACTGAACACAACTTGAAGTACATTTTGACATGGATCTGTTCTTTTCCTTTCCCTTGCTACAATTTGCATCTGTCCTTTCTCCCCTAGAGACAAATTTCACAAAACTGGTGAAGAGATTCTGGAAACAGAATATAGTGCTTTACCTTCCAAACGTCACTACCATATCACCCTGTGATATCAGGGCTCCAGCATATTTATTTCCATATCCAACATGCTATAAACATTCTGAAATAAGTATAGAAATGTTGGGGGGAGGGAGGGAAATGTTTGGGCTGAAAAATTCAGTAGTTATGGCAATAAGATATCCGGTATGCATAAGAATCAGCTGGATTTTCTACAAATGTCCCCGAGTTTTGGTGAACATCCTCAATCCATCCTTTGCAGTGTGATTAGGCTTTTCTCTCCCTCTAAATCTTTTTCTTTTTTCAAAAACAACTGAATCCAACTATTCCTGCTTTCATAAGTGAGATTTTGTTTTCACTTCTGATGTTGAAACAGCTGCTTTCCTGTTTTAAAACCAACTCTATTTTTTAGGACAATTTTAGCCCAAGAGTTCTCAAAACCCCCAAGCCTAGCTTTGTCTATTAACATCTTACATTCGTATGATACACTTATCAAATAAATCATTTTACTCATTATTATTAACTAAAGTACAAACATTATTCAGATTTCTTTATTTTTTTCCTTAGCTTACTGAGATATGATTCACATAAGATAAAATCCACCATTTTAAGGCGTATGATTTAGAGAGTTCTAGTGTATTGTTCTTGTCTGGAGAATCCCAGGGATGAGGGAGCCTGGTGGGCTGCCGTCTATGGGGTCGCACAGAGTCGGACATGAATGAAGCGACTCAGCAGCAGCAGCAGCAGCAGTGTATTAGAAGGTTGTGCAAACGTCACCAACTATCTAATACTAGACTGTTGGCTGTAATCCAGTTATTATATCAGAGTCCTATTAATCGAGTCGTAAGATAAGGGAGAAGGAAGAGTTCTATAGTCTTATATCTCAGTCTTTTAGTGGGATTCTGTCCCTGGACTATGACCTTCACCAGTGTTTCTCAACTTCTTTCTCCTCTCCTCACTTAGGTGAGACTAAGACATGAGGGGATGGAGTCAGAGAAATGTCCTTTCCACAGGTGGGATAGGGCTCTGGCCAAGTCTTTTCCCGTGGAAAGCAGACCTTTGTTACAGAGAAGGCTCCAGGTACATTTCATAATAGTTACTCTCCTCTTCTTGCCAGAATCAAGATGGGGTCTTTCTTGGCTCTTCACAGTGAGAACCTGATAAGGTTCTTGGGTGTAAAACCTATGAAAATGTGGGACATCTCTAAGATTGTGGCCCCAGGAGTTTCTCACTCTCCAGCTAGCCTGCACTCAGCCTGCAGCAGTTCATCTAAATTACCATCTAGGTGTTCCTACCAATTCATGACTGTGGAAGCTTCTGCCCCAAGTAAGCAGATCTCAACTGTTTTTCTGGATAAGTCTCTCCATACTTTGGAGCAGCAATCTCAGCTCTCTGATAAGAAAACTTACTTATTACTGATTTCCTACTGTCCAAGAAAAGTTACCAGCTTTCATTTTGCTCCGTTGTTTCTTGTGTAAGGATGGGTGTGATGACTTCTAAGCTCTTTGTATGTGGGAACTGACACCTGCTGCTTGCATTTTCATCTATATGGTTTAATCAATTGCCCTCTTAAGAAACCACCTGGCAACATAATACTTGAGATGCATGTAACCAGAAAGATAGATTTAAATATGCCTTCTCATCCAAACTGATGGTGACTTAGGGCTCAAGTGCTACCGTTAGAGAATTGTTTTATAAGATGAGAAAGTAGTTAGAACCAGCATGGAACTGAAATGAGAAGGGACTCTCAGGGTGTGGGGTGGGGTGGGAGATAATAAAAGGTAAGTGCTTCAGTCCATGGGGTGGCTAAGAGTTGGATACGACTAAGCGACTTCACTTTCACTTTTCACTTTCATACACTGGAGAAGGAAATGGCAACCTACTCCAGTGTTTTTGCCTGGAGAATCCCAGGGATGGGGGAGCCTGGAGGGCTGCCGTCTATGGGGTTGCATAGAGTCAAACACAACTGAAGCAACTTAGCAGCAGCAGCAGCAGCAGCAGCAGCTTCTTTTGGAAGCCATTCTCAGCACCTTATGACACTCCAACAGAATCTTTTAACTAGGTTAGGGAAAGTGAAATGATCAAATAGATCTCCAGCGCCCATGTTCCTTGCTGGGCTTTTCTCTGCCCAGGCCGCTCTTCCTGTTTCAGCACTGTCTTCATATTCCCTTCCCCAATACTTTTATCTTGACTCATTCACTGGGTCTACTTTGACAGGCTAGAGCTTAATCATTGTCAGAAGAACTGATCCTAGAATAAGTGGAAATAATAGAGGCAAATTGTCCTTCAAACTGCAAGGAACAGTTTGCTTCAGGAAAGAGCTTCCTGCCTCTGACATATTTAAACAGAAAGGGAACAACTGCTTGTCAGGAAAAGAAGTAAATTACTGTTATCTTAAGCCACACAGACATACAAAGGTTAATAATGACTGCAATAACTGACACTCGTTCTGGAAAAAGAAATTCTGAGTCTTGATTCCTTTTTTAGTCTATACACAAAGCCTACAACATTTTAATTTAATGTCTTTGATAATGCAGCTGGGAATCATTCAGAAATCATATATTATCATTAAAGAGCTCATTAATTTGTTGAAAAGAAAATGTATTTATGCTCTCAACATCTTCCACTTACATCACAAATCTACAAAGTCAACCCACAGATGGTCTATTGATATCTATAAATCATTAAAGACATTATAGGTAAGAAACACAGAAATTGAGAAAAGGGTGAAAATCAAATTCTAAATGCATGCACTCATTTAGAAATGCAGAGATACTGATTCAGAAGGGTTGGAGAGGGACCTATGGAGTATGCTTTTACAATCATGAGCATCCTGGGGCTTTTGACTCAGGCAGGCAGAGTATCACACTTTGAGAAACCATGCTCTAAAATTATAAAAACCGTCAATATATTTCAGGTATATTTATATAATTATTTTTAGTCTTAACATTCTTTTAAAATTAAACCCAGTTCAATTTATATGCTTGTTTTAGGCATTTCACAAAATCTCCCCTGATTGTCTTAACAGTAACAATAAAGGCAAGATAAGGGAACAGAAAGGGCGTCTCTGGTGGCTCAGTGGTAAAGAATCTGCCTGCCAATGCAGCATATGCAGGTTTGAGCCCTCTGTTGGGAAAAACCCTTGGAGGAGGAAATGGCAACCCACTCCAGTATTCTTGCCTGGGAAATTCCATTGACAGAGGAGCCTGGCAGGCTACATTCCACCGGGTCATAAGGAATTGGACATGACTGAGCAACTAAACAACAGCAGCAACATGGGAAAGGAAAAGCAGGACAACAGAGAGTAGAAGAGATCAGCTTCCTGTAAATTAAGAGTACAAATAAAGTTATCAACAGATAAAATGCTAAGAGAAATAAATCTAGGTCAAAATTAAATACAAAATAAACTTTAGAAAATCAAGCTGGAGTCAGAAAAGTAACAGTTTTAATTTTTGTCAATCTATTGGCAAGTCTAATCCAAGTTTATATAGTGTTGAGGGCTAAAATCAAGACAAAATATTAAAAACAATATCTCTCCCAATACATATATTTCTATATGTATAAGACTGTTCTGGCACTGTTCAGAAAGTAGACTATATTTGTAACTCATTCCTATCTTTTTTCCATGTTTCACTAGAAAAACAACTGCCCTAAAAAAATGATATTTAAAGGTAATATTGTATTTTCATATCTTATGATATCTTCTTAGAACTATCATTTTTTTCTGTTAGAATGAATAATATAATGAGTCTTTCTGTATTGATGAGTTGGAGAAAGAGAATTTAGCATACATATTTCCAGAAAATTTTTCATATACATGAAATACTAACTGAAGGACCAATACAATAGAGAATGAATTTAGAGAGAAATCAGTATACTCCCCATATTTCTGCTTGCCAATATCAAATCAATGGGAAAAGCAGAAGAAATCTGTACTTTGGAACCAGGTCAAGTTTGGGCTTTAACTTCTACTCTGCTAACTCACTATAATGATCAAGTTATTTAAGACTCAGTAAAACAGGGATAGTGGGTTTTGAATATTAAGATACTATCTGTGAAATGCCCTAGCACAGAGACCAGCATAGAGTAGTTAAAAAAAAAACTTTTTCTTCAGCTCCCTTCTTTTCTCCACTAATCCTCTTGCTCATTAGTTCAGATCACAGAAAACATGTATAAAATGTATAGAAGCTCCAATACTTTGACCACCTGATGTGAAAAGCCGACTCACCAGGAAAGACCCTGATACTGGGAAAGATTGAAGGTGGGAAGAGAAAGGGACGACAGAGGATGAGATGGTTGGATGGCATCACTGACTCGATGGACATCAGTTTGAGTAAGTTCTAGGAGTTGATGACGGACAGGGAAGCCTGGAGTGCTGTAGTCCATGGGGTCGCAAAGAGTCCAACATGACTGAGCAACTGAACTGGACTGAATAGCTGTTGTTGGTCAATACCTAGATACATTAATTCACTAGGCATTGCAAAATGATAATATTCTAGTTTTGTCTTTTTTTTCCCCAAAAATTTACTTGTTTTTATGTGCCAGCAGTTAGCAAATAAAAAATGAATTTCAAAGAATAATGCCATTTATAATAGCATAAAAAAACCACCAAACACCTAGGGATAAAGGTAATGAAATATGCAAAAGTCTCCACACTGAAAAACCACAAAATGAAATTTAGAGAAGTTATAGAAGCAACACATAAATGGTGGGATACATTATGTTTATGAACTAGAAGACTCATAATTGCAAAGATGCCATTTCTTCCAAAACTGGTCCACAGAGTCATTACAATCACAAAATCTCAACAGATCTTTTCTGTGTGTATGGAAATCCATTATTTTTTATGTGCTTCTTTTTTCCTTTCAGCTTATTCTCCTCATTTTCTAACTTCATAAAACAGTTCATTCATTTTAAAGATTTCTTACCTAATTTATGTATTTAAAATATAAGCTGTCTTCAAAACTCTACCTTTGCTTTATCCCTCAAATATTGCTATGTAATGTTTTCATTTTCATTCAGTTCTAGGCATCTTAAATTTGTGTTTCTTATTTGGCAGTATGCCTTTCACAACTTTTTTACTTTATATTAGAATACAGTTGATTAATAATGTGTCAATATGGATAATTCCAAAGAAAATGTATTTTCCCCATAGTGTTCAGAACTAAAATTCTACTGAAATCTTTCTTTCTAAATCAGTAATATATTCAATGGTGTCACATGGGTAATGGGTAATGTTCTGCATATGAACTGAAAAAAAAGTTACAGTCTGCGCTCATAGAAATGTGAAGCACTTAAAATGTGAATTGAATAGATAATTTTTTTAATGTCAAAAAAACCCCGCAATATTGTGTTAGTTTCAGGTGTGCAGCTGAGAGATCCAGTTATATGCACACATGTATCTATTCTTTCTCAGATTCTTTTCCCATTGAGGTTATTACAGATACTGAACAGATTTACCCTGTGCTATACACACTAGGTTAGCTATATGCTTTTAAATTTTCGACATACATAAAGAATTTAAACATTTATGGTTTTTGTATTAACTTCTGATTTTGTTAAGTTGTAGTCAAAGATCATTCTTTATAATTTCTATTTCTGAAACCTTATGTGTTCTCTATGACTCGTTCATATTAATTTTTATAAATGTTCCACGTATATTCCACGTATAAATTGTTTGATACAGAAATCTGTATCACCAAAAGTTCAAGCATTGAGCTTTTCGATTTTCAACTGTGTCCTCTTAACCTATCAGTATGAAACTTCTCAAAGTAAAATGAGATGCTGTTAAGAAAGAAACAATAATTTTCTAAATTTGGGAGAAAATTACTATTTTCAATCTAGAATTCTGTATTCAACAAAGCTATGAGCCAAATGTATGAGTACAAAAACAATCTTTTTGAACATGCAATTCTCAGAAGACTCATCTCTTAGGCCTCTTTCTTAAAACCTCCTGGAGTATGTGCTCCTGAAGAATGAGAATATAAAAGTAAAGAAAAAGAGCTGAATCCATAAAATAGTGTCTAATCCCCAGGAGAGTATTGAAAGAAAAAACAAAATCCCAGGATGCAATAGGCCTAGATAGCAAATAATACAGATTGAAACAAAACAGAGGGTTCTGGGAGGGAGATCTCCACATAGGAGATGGGAGAAGAGAGTATTAGCAAGTTCAAAACAGCATTTTGGGGTCAAAGGAAGAGAAGAGGGATACGAAGAGTTCAAAGTCACTAAATTACCACTTCTTTGAAGGCTAAACTACAGGGGTAAAGCTAAGAATTTAAAAAATGCTATGATTCTTTGTATTAAAAAAAAAAAAATCTCTTTTCTCTTATAACTTCAAAGACATGGCCAGGCCTGGCCCCTGTGGGTAATCTAGATTAAAACAATTTCCTAGTTTGTGTTTCAGCCTCTAATCTCTTTACCCACTAATCCCTCTAGTTAGTTTAACATTCCTAACCTAACTCTTTCTCATCTTATCCACAGATCAGGAACCTATAATGGCTCCAGATCCCTCAATTTAGGCTCTATCTTCTCACCAGTAAACTGTATTTGTTTCTTTGGTCCACTGATTTTTCTTGCTCTCTTCTAACAGATCAACTTATTTTTTTTTCTTGGAAGTATAACCAACAATTAACTCTTAACCTTGATTAAAGTCTACACTATCTTTACAAATCTTGACTCCTTCAGACAATGCATGAGTTCCAGAGAACAGCAAATGTGTCTTTTACTTCTCCTAAATGCTAAGAACAATTCTAATCAGGTGATAGGTATTAAAAAAAAAAAAAGAAAAAAAATTAATTTCTTTGAGCTTCTAGTTTCTCTTTCCTAAAATGTGGATAAAACTTGACAGTTTTAAAAATGGTATATATGAGAGCATGTAGCTAACATTCATAAATGTTTGCTAAACCTATATACTAAAATGTGTATAATATATATCTCATATAATTGGTGGGAGGATTAAATAAGGATGTGTCAACAAGTTTAAAACTGAAACATCTGTCAAAGGCAAAGAATCATCATCATTAAAAAGTACAACATAAAGAAACAGAATGGAAGAGGAAACCAGCAGAAAGCCAGCCCAGAGGCAGTAACCCACATGGGAAATACAGAGTGAACTTCATAAGAAAATATAGGGTGGACTAAAAAGCTTCTTTCATGGAGAATTCAAATGAGTATCTGAGAAAGTTTTTGCCTGAAGACATGCTCCCCATCACCTCAGGCCAGATGCTGTTTCAGAGTGCACTTCCAAAGAGGTTCTCTGCAACTGACCTATTTAAGGTATATTCCTCTGGCTCAGAAAAGATCTCTGGTAAGCCATTTCCAAGTAGGTCAATGTAAGAACAAGCCTGGGTGTTCAATTTCAGAGCCCCTGAGATACACTTAAAGTTGGAGAATAGCTCAGAACTAAAAGTACTCCATAAAATTAAGGAGGAAGACCTTAGGTAAGATCCTTCAGCTCTGACATTTGGGTATCTATTTGTACCAAGAAAACTTACTAGGGCAGCACCAATATGAAGGACAGACCACAGCCACGCTACACTAGAAGACCAGTAGCAGCTCTGCAGAAGAAATTATCAGAGCTTGTGCCTCTTTCGGCAGAAAAGCAAATGGCAACACACTCCAGTGTTCTTGCCTGGAGAATCCCAGGGACGGGGGAATCTGGTGGGCTGCCGTCTATGGGACCACAGAGTCGGATACGACTGAAGTGACTTAGCAGCAGCAGTGCCTCTTCCAGAGATATAGAACAATGCAGCAATTCACCTCTCAGCACAATACCCTCTGTTTATGTTCCAGTAATAAAAAAGAATATTCTCCACTGAAAGAAACCAAGAGTATCTAAAGAAACTGACACTATATATCCCTTTGCCATAGTCCTATGAGGTCATCTTAAACCCTGGTTCAAGAAGAAAACTATAAGTTCTTGCTACAAATACTGTGTAAGATTTACTGCTTCTTTTATTCTGATAAGAAGGACTTATTTATGTAAATAAGTAAATAAGGACTTATTCTTATAAATAAGAAGGACTTATTTACAAGGACTTCCCTCCTGGCTCAGACGGTAAAGCATCTGTCTACAATGCTGGAGACCTGGTTCAATCCCTGGGTCAGGAAGATCCCCTTGGAGAAGGAAATGGCAATCCACTTCAGTACTACTGCCTGGAAAATCCTATGGACAGAGGAGCCTGGTAGGCTACAGTCCATTGGGTTGCAAAGAGTCAGACACTACTGAATGACTTCACTTCACTTCACTTTATTCTTATAATCCTAACTGCTTTTATTAAGAGGACACTTAAAGATAGGTGGATCCATCACCACACATGAAGCACTGGCCTGTGAATCAAAAGACTGGATTCTTGTCCAGACCATTTATCCTTTTGCTATTCTCATTCTGGGTCTCTGTTTTCTTTATATTTAAAATTAAGACATTAGTGAGATGATCCCAAAGATCTTTCCAAGTCTACAAACCTATGAAATAGGTTCAAACTGGAGCCATCATTTTCAAGGAATCTATATTAAATGAAGAGCGTAACTTTAGGATCTGTTAACATTCTAAGGTTCTTGCAGAGAATTAAAATCATTGACAGCCTAAGGACTGGTTTGTTTTGGGATCACATGCCCACTTGGAGCTCTCCAGGGTACTGATTCTACCTCTGGCTTATACCTGCCCTCCAGTCCTCTGCACACAAACATGTTTCCAATTGATCAGCCACCTAGGCAGAGGTGTGGAACAAACATATACACCAATGGGCCCAATGGATGCACAAATAATCAAAAGAGAAGAATTTCATAACAGAATATATCACAGAACTGTAAAACAAAATTAGTTCCAAACCATGGCTTTCATTCAATAAGTTCTAGCCACTTCACAGGAAGTACTGTACCATTTCCGATAAAACCCCTAACCCATCTATAGCACTCTGGTACCAGACTAGAACCTAGATCTCTCAAGCTTCAATCTAATCTTCTTCCCACAATTTATCTCTGCTTCTCTTTTGAGCCCCAATGTTAAAATCCCTAAGTTATGCTAAACCAGTAAGAATTCAGACTGTCTTCCTTAGAACATACTTAGCACAATGTCCTTACAAACCCTAAGTTTTCAATAAGTTTTTGTTGAATAAATGATAAAGATGGGGCCATGAACATTTCTTAACTTCAAGTGCCTCCAGTCTCATCTGCATATTCATAAACCCTGACAATCCCATCTTATATGGAACTCAAAAGAATGACACACAAGCTCCCGGTGCTTAAGTCTGCATGTGATTTCAAAATTAATAAGCCAGCTGACTCAGTGACTAATAGAAGACACTACTATGTTGACTGCTGCAACTCTAGTCTAGTGATTACGAATAGGCATATGGAATTGGATAACCTTGGATTTGAACCCTAGCTATCACACAGATGCTGCATGACTTGGGCCTATTGCTTACCTAAGCCTTACTTAACTTATTTGTAAGATAAGTGGTATGTAGTGTATACCTTCCTAAGACTACTGAAAGGATTAGTGAAATATATAAAAACACTAAGTAGGCTCTTCCTTGGATTGTCCTACTTACTGTATAACTGGGACAGTGACTGGCACACAATTAATGCTCAATAAATGTTAGCCATCATCACCATTATAATAAATCACCAGATTCTATAACTAAAATGAAGACTTTTATTATATGTGAAAAAATGTCAAAAGTATAAGTTTTATTAAAAAAAAAATAGTGAAATCTCATACTTTCCTCAGGGGGAAGCAAAACAATGCAAACATTGATTGCCTCATTTTAAAAAGGCACAGAGAGGTTAAATCTTTCATTAGGGATCACAGAAAACGCTCGATCCACTAGAGACAAAGAATGAGCACTTTGCCTGTAAATCAGAGCAAAAGGCTGGAATACACAAAGTATGTAACCTGTGTGTAACCAGGTACCTAGGAAATGAAAGTATTCTTATACTAAGAATTACTTGCTGATTTATTGAGCCATCTTAAATCTGAATGCCTTACTGCAAAAAAAAAAAAAANAGTGCTGTAGTCCATGGGGTCGCAAAGAGTCCAACACGACTGAGCAACTGAACTGGACTGAATAGCTGTTGTTGGTCAATACCTAGATACATTAATTCACTAGGCATTGCAAAATGATAATATTCTAGTTTTGTCTTTTTTTTCCCCCAAAATTTACTTGTTTTTATGTGCCAGCAGTTAGCAAATAAAAAATGAATTTCAAAGAATAATGCCATTTATAATAGCATAAAAAAACCACCAAACACCTAGGGATAAAGGTAATGAAAT
This sequence comes from Neotragus moschatus, assembly GCA_006410615.1. Taxonomy (NCBI): domain Eukaryota; kingdom Metazoa; phylum Chordata; class Mammalia; order Artiodactyla; family Bovidae; genus Neotragus; species Neotragus moschatus. Next base: position 21,672 of record SJYA01006417.1, read on the forward strand.
ATGCAAAAGTCTCCACACTGAAAAACCACAAAATGAAATTTAGAGAAGTTATAGAAGCAACACATAAATGGTGGGATACATTATGTTTATGAACTAGAAGACTCATAATTGCAAAGATGCCATTTCTTCCAAAACTGGTCCACAGAGTCATTACAATCACAAAATCTCAACAGATCTTTTCTGTGTGTATGGAAATCCATTATTTTTTATGTGCTTCTTTTTTCCTTTCAGCTTATTCTCCTCATTTTCTAACTTCATAAAACAGTTCATTCATTTTAAAGATTTCTTACCTAATTTATGTATTTAAAATATAAGCTGTCTTCAAAACTCTACCTTTGCTTTATCCCTCAAATATTGCTATGTAATGTTTTCATTTTCATTCAGTTCTAGGCATCTTAAATTTGTGTTTCTTATTTGGCAGTATGCCTTTCACAACTTTTTTACTTTATATTAGAATACAGTTGATTAATAATGTGTCAATATGGATAATTCCAAAGAAAATGTATTTTCCCCATAGTGTTCAGAACTAAAATTCTACTGAAATCTTTCTTTCTAAATCAGTAATATATTCAATGGTGTCACATGGGTAATGGGTAATGTTCTGCATATGAACTGAAAAAAAAGTTACAGTCTGCGCTCATAGAAATGTGAAGCACTTAAAATGTGAATTGAATAGATAATTTTTTTAATGTCAAAAAAACCCCGCAATATTGTGTTAGTTTCAGGTGTGCAGCTGAGAGATCCAGTTATATGCACACATGTATCTATTCTTTCTCAGATTCTTTTCCCATTGAGGTTATTACAGATACTGAACAGATTTACCCTGTGCTATACACACTAGGTTAGCTATATGCTTTTAAATTTTCGACATACATAAAGAATTTAAACACTTATGGTTTTTGTATTAACTTCTGATTTTGTTAAGTTGTAGTCAAAGATCATTCTTTATAATTTCTATTTCTGAAACCTTATGTGTTCTCTATGACTCGTTCATATTAATTTTTATAAATGTTCCACGTATATTCCACGTATAAATTGTTTGATACAGAAATCTGTATCACCAAAAGTTCAAGCATTGAGCTTTTCGATTTTCAACTGTGTCCTCTTAACCTATCAGTATGAAACTTCTCAAAGTAAAATGAGATGCTGTTAAGAAAGAAACAATAATTTTCTAAATTTGGGAGAAAATTACTATTTTCAATCTAGAATTCTGTATTCAACAAAGCTATGAGCCAAATGTATGAGTACAAAAACAATCTTTTTGAACATGCAATTCTCAGAAGACTCATCTCTTAGGCCTCTTTCTTAAAACCTCCTGGAGTATGTGCTCCTGAAGAATGAGAATATAAAAGTAAAGAAAAAGAGCTGAATCCATAAAATAGTGTCTAATCCCCGGGAGAGTATTGAAAGAAAAAACAAAATCCCAGGATGCAATAGGCCTAGATAGCAAATAATACAGATTGAAACAAAACAGAGGGTTCTGGGAGGGAGATCTCCACACAGGAGATGGGAGAAGAGAGTATTAGCAAGTTCAAAACAGCATTTTGGGGTCAAAGGAAGAGAAGAGGGATACGAAGAGTTCAAAGTCACTAAATTACCACTTCTTTGAAGGCTAAACTACAGGGGTAAAGCTAAGAATTTCAAAAATGCTATGATTCTTTGTATTAAAAAAAAAAAAATCTCTTTTCTCTTATAACTTCAAAGACATGGCCAGGCCTGGCCCCTGTGGGTAATCTAGATTAAAACAATTTCCTAGTTTGTGTTTCAGCCTCTAATCTCTTTACCCACTAATCCCTCTAGTTAGTTTAACATTCCTAACCTAACTCTTTCTCATCTTATCCACAGATCAGGAACCTATAATGGCTCCAGATCCCTCAATTTAGGCTCTATCTTCTCACCAGTAAACTGTATTTGTTTCTTTGGTCCACTGATTTTTCTTGCTCTCTTCTAACAGATCAACTTATTTTTTTTTCTTGGAAGTATAACCAACAATTAACTCTTAACCTTGATTAAAGTCTACACTATCTTTACAAATCTTGACTCCTTCAGACAATGCATGAGTTCCAGAGAACAGCAAATGTGTCTTTTACTTCTCCTAAATGCTAAGAACAATTCTAATCAGGTGATAGGTATTAAAAAAAAAAAAAGAAAAAAAATTAATTTCTTTGAGCTTCTAGTTTCTCTTTCCTAAAATGTGGATAAAACTTGACAGTTTTAAAAATGGTATATATGAGAGCATGTAGCTAACATTCATAAATGTTTGCTAAACCTATATACTAAAATGTGTATAATATATATCTCATATAATTGGTGGGAGGATTAAATAAGGATGTGTCAACAAGTTTAAAACTGAAACATCTGTCAAAGGCAAAGAATCATCATCATTAAAAAGTACAACATAAAGAAACAGAATGGAAGAGGAAACCAGCAGAAAGCCAGCCCAGAGGCAGTAACCCACATGGGAAATACAGAGTGAACTTCATAAGAAAATATAGGGTGGACTAAAAAGCTTCTTTCATGGAGAATTCAAATGAGTATCTGAGAAAGTTTTTGCCTGAAGACATGCTCCCCATCACCTCAGGCCAGATGCTGTTTCAGAGTGCACTTCCAAAGAGGTTCTCTGCAACTGACCTATTTAAGGTATATTCCTCTGGCTCAGAAAAGATCTCTGGTAAGCCATTTCCAAGTAGGTCAATGTAAGAACAAGCCTGGGTGTTCAATTTCAGAGCCCCTGAGATACACTTAAAGTTGGAGAATAGCTCAGAACTAAAAGTACTCCATAAAATTAAGGAGGAAGACCTTAGGTAAGATCCTTCAGCTCTGACATTTGGGTATCTATTTGTACCAAGAAAACTTACTAGGGCAGCACCAATATGAAGGACAGACCACAGCCACGCTACACTAGAAGACCAGTAGCAGCTCTGCAGAAGAAATTATCAGAGCTTGTGCCTCTTTCGGCAGAAAAGCAAATGGCAACACACTCCAGTGTTCTTGCCTGGAGAATCCCAGGGACGGGGGAATCTGGTGGGCTGCCGTCTATGGGACCACAGAGTCGGATACGACTGAAGTGACTTAGCAGCAGCAGTGCCTCTTCCAGAGATATAGAACAATGCAGCAATTCACCTCTCAGCACAATACCCTCTGTTTATGTTCCAGTAATAAAAAAGAATATTCTCCACTGAAAGAAACCAAGAGTATCTAAAGAAACTGACACTATATATCCCTTTGCCATAGTCCTATGAGGTCATCTTAAACCCTGGTTCAAGAAGAAAACTATAAGTTCTTGCTACAAATACTGTGTAAGATTTACTGCTTCTTTTATTCTGATAAGAAGGACTTATTTATGTAAATAAGTAAATAAGGACTTATTCTTATAAATAAGAAGGACTTATTTACAAGGACTTCCCTCCTGGCTCAGACGGTAAAGCATCTGTCTACAATGCTGGAGACCTGGTTCAATCTCTGGGTCAGGAAGATCCCCTTGGAGAAGGAAACGGCAATCCACTTCAGTACTACTGCCTGGAAAATCCTATGGACAGAGGAGCCTGGTAGGCTACAGTCCACTGGGTTGCAAAGAGTCAGACACTACTGAATGACTTCACTTCACTTCACTTTATTCTTATAATCCTAACTGCTTTTATTAAGAGGACACTTAAAGATAGGTGGATCCATCACCACACATGAAGCACTGGCCTGTGAATCAAAAGATTGGACTCTTGTCCAGACCATTTATCCTTTTGCTATTCTCATTCTGGGTCTCTGTTTTCTTTATATTTAAAATTAAGACATTAGTGAGATGATCCCAAAGATCTTTCCAAGTCTACAAACCTATGAAATAGGTTCAAACTGGAGCCATCATTTTCAAGGAATCTATATTAAATGAAGAGCGTAACTTTAGGATCTGTTAACATTCTAAGGTTCTTGCAGAGAATTAAAATCATTGACAGCCTAAGGACTGGTTTGTTTTGGGATCACATGCCCACTTGGAGCTCTCCAGGGTACTGATTCTACCTCTGGCTTATACCTGCCCTCCAGTCCTCTGCACACAAACATGTTTCCAATTGATCAGCCACCTAGGCAGAGGTGTGGAACAAACATATACACCAATGGGCCCAATGGATGCACAAATAATCAAAAGAGAAGAATTTCATAACAGAATATATCACAGAACTGTAAAACAAAATTAGTTCCAAACCATGGCTTTCATTCAACAAGTTCTAGCCACTTCACAGGAAGTACTGTACCATTTCCGATAAAACCCCTAACCCATCTATAGCACTCTGGTACCAGACTAGAACCTAGATCTCTCAAGCTTCAATCTAATCTTCTTCCCACAATTTATCTCTGCTTCTCTTTTGAGCCCCAATGTTAAAATCCCTAAGTTATGCTAAACCAGTAAGAATTCAGACTGTCTTCCTTAGAACATACTTAGCACAATGTCCTTACAAACCCTAAGTTTTCAATAAGTTTTTGTTGAATAAATGATAAAGATGGGGCCATGAACATTTCTTAACTTCAAGTGCCTCCAGTCTCATCTGCATATTCATAAACCCTGACAATCCCATCTTATATGGAACTCAAAAGAATGACACACAAGCTCCCGGTGCTTAAGTCTGCATGTGATTGCAAAATTAATAAGCCAGCTGACTCAGTGACTAATAGAAGACACTACTATGTTGACTGCTGCAACTCTAGTCTAGTGATTACGAATAGGCATATGGAATTGGATAACCTTGGATTTGAACCCTAGCTATCACACAGATGCTGCATGACTTGGGCCTATTGCTTATCTAAGCCTTACTTAACTTATTTGTAAAATAAGGGGTATGTAGTGTATACCTTCCTAAGACTACTGAAAGGATTAGTGAAATATATAAAAACACTAAGTAGGCTCTTCCTTGGATTGTCCTACTTACTGTATAACTGGGACAGTGACTGGCACACAATTAATGCTCAATAAATGTTAGCCATCATCACCATTATAATAAATCACCAGATTCTATAACTAAAATGAAGACTTTTATTATATGTGAAAAAATGTCAAAAGTATAAGTTTTATTAAAAAAAAATAGTGAAATCTCATACTTTCCTCAGGGGGAAGCAAAACAATGCAAACATTGATTGCCTCATTTTAAAAAGGCACAGAGAGGTTAAATCTTTCATTAGGGATCACAGAAAACGCTCGATCCACTAGAGACAAAGAATGAGCACTTTGCCTGTAAATCAGAGCAAAAGGCTGGAATACACAAAGTATGTAACCTGTGTGTAACCAGGTACCTAGGAAATGAAAGTATTCTTATACCAAGAATTACTTGCTGATTTATTGAGCCATCTTAAATCTGAATGCCTTACTGCAAAAAAAAAAAAAAGCATGTTAATAGCTTTCTTCAAATTAAAGAGAATATTCACATGCTCCCTCCTTAGATTCTACAATATTCAAAATGAAAAAGCATCAGAACTTATCCCCCTGTTTTACAAGTAAATGTAACTTATGTCTTAACAAATCCTCCAAATGATTCTGATGCACACTAAAGGTTGAGTGCCACTCTCTCACTCCATTGCTCCTTTCCTGTCTTATGCCTCTCCACTCAACTTGGATTCCATGACCCAGTATTTCAATAGCCTATATTTCCTTTGCCTTTCATCCTCTCTACCTGGTAAAACTTCAAAACCCCTTGATAAGCTCAATTACCCACCTTCTCCAAATATGTCCCCAAGCTGCTGAGGAATGCCAAAACACCCACATACAACAGGGCAAAAAGGACCTCAACAAAGTCTTCAACTGCCAATAAATCACGTTTGTCTGGTCAAAAGACAATGGTGACTTCCAATCTTATTCATTCCCTTCAAATAGCATCCCTTCCTTGTCCCTTCTGCCATCTCAGTAGATGACCTAGCCTCCTACTTAACAAAGAAAATAGAATCCACCAGATGGAAACGTCCTCAACTTCACACCATTCAGTCTACACAGCTTTCTGTATCTTCCCCTCCATCCCTCTGTACATTCTCCTCCATCCTTTCTGTTAAAATAATAAATCGGGTGGACCTCCTCTAATCTAAGACCAAAACCACCTGCTAGGGGGACCTCATTTTCCCTTTCTCTTAAAGGAAACTCACATTTTAAACTACTCTTCTCTCTCAACCAAGTAGGCCCCACTGTGCTGACCTTATGAGATTAGACAATTTGGCGGGGGGGGGGGGGGACATTCAGGGTGGAACTGTATTCAACATTTTATAATAACCTGTAACGAAAAATAATCTGGAAAAGAAAATATATGTATGACAATCACTTTGCTGTGATCACACCTGTGATAACACCTAAAACTAATACAAAACAGTAAATCAACTATACTTCAATAAAAAAACGTTCTGGGCAAAAAACATTTATTCCTTTCTCTCCATATTATGTATATCTTCCTTAAGATAATTACACCACATAATTGGTACCTTAGTACTTAAACATGCAGTTATGAGAAAAAGAATAAGGTGGTTCTTTCTGTTCTCACAGTCATAGAATACAATATGCATTCCTGAAGCTCAAACCCATATACCTAACTGTCCACAGTCATCCTCTACTTGGATATCTCACAGGCACTTGAAACGCATGTCAGAAATGTGTCTAAAATAACACTCCCCCTTTCACTCTAAAACCTGTTACTTCGGGCTCCTCCAGTGCGCCTCACCTCTCAGGAAACGGCTCCCCATTCGCTCGGGTGCCTCATCAGAAACCTATTAGACATACTTCGCTACCTCCCTCTCCTTCATCTCACATCCAATTAATCATCAAGACCTAATCATCTTATCTAGCAAACATTATACTCTTCCACCTCCTTCCAGCCCCACTGCTACTATCTTTGCCCCAGCCACCATCATCTCCCATGTGGGCTTCTGTGAGAGACTTCTAGTGGTTTCCCAGGACCCACATCCCCCTCCTCCAATCCAGTCCCCACTAGACAACTGCTAGGACAGCCATTTCAAAAGGGACACCTAATCATGGCTCTCCTCTACCAAAACTCTGAGAGCATCCCATTTCTATTAGAATCAAGTGCAGAGGCCTTAGCAAAGCCCACAGGCCTCTGCATGATCCGCCTCTGCGTACTCCAGGCTCACTTCACAGCGCTCCTCCCGCCCCTTCTACATTCCAATCACACAGGGATGTGTTTCTTCAAATTAATCAGGCTCTTTCCCCTTCCCAGATGTTTTTTCCCTCAGAACAGTTTCCTCATTATTTGCCTTGCCAACTCCCCTTCACCCTTCAAGTCTCAATTTTAAATACAGCATCCTCAGTTAAAAAGTTTCCAACTCCTCAGATCCAGTCAAGCCAACTTTAATTCCCCTTGTCCCAATTTACTGGGTTTTCATTCATTTATTCATCCAACAAATATTTATTAAGCACCTAAAATGTATCAGTTGCTGTGCTAGGTGCAGAGAATGCAATTGTGAAGAATACTGTAGTCTCTTTCCTGATTAAATTTATACACTAGTGGAAAACATAATCATTAAACAAATACTTATTTGATTACAATTGCAATAAATACTATAGAGGAGAAGTACAAGGATGCTTTAAGCATGAATCAATGTCTAGTAAAATAGGGGAAGGAATTCAGATTCAGGTCTTCTGACTCCAAGTCCAAGCTTTTTTTTCCTGCTACATTATGCTTGAAATAGAAGCTTCATTTTTATTTCTAAGCAAATTGATTTTTACTTTTTCTTAACTCCAACAGATTCAAAGTTCATAGAGTTTTGAGAGGCAGCTCTGAGCTCCCTACCATTCAACACGGCAATACTAACTCCACAGGACCCACAAATCAGTTCACTGGGAACACTGTTCTGGAGACTATAGTTGGTTGGGGAGTAAATAAAACATAAAACACAGTGAAGGGCTCTATGCAGAGGTCTATGGGAACACAAAAGATGGAAAGACTAATATGTACAACAACATAAGTGAAAGTGCTCTGTGAAGTGTAAAACTTAACTCAAGTGTTATTAGCGGTGGTGTAATGTAATCCTCAAAGGACAAGAAAAAAACAAAAACAAACCACCCATTCAGATAGAGAAATAGCACCATCACTTACTTTTTTAACCCAGGAAAAAACCTGAAATATATTTCTCCTCATTCATTTTTAGCATCTCATTTTAAATCATTTTAAATCCAAAATTCTTCTTTGCAGTAAAAGGAAAATTAATTTATGCATTTTGCTTTTTATCTACTCTTTTATTGCATCAGAAAAATCTTAAAAGGCTAACAGTCCTAATTTATTATAATCACATCTCAGTCATTAAGCAGTCACTGAAGTTAATATTAAAAAAAGATACTAAAATACTAAATGTAGTAAACTCCCTCTAAACTGCGTTTTTAGCACAGATTTTGCTACACCACAAGTACTGCCCCCTGGTGGTGGTACAGTGCAAAGACCCTGGAAGGGAAGGGGACGGTGACTAACTAAACACCAGGAGCCCAGACTGGAAACCTCCAGACCACAGAAACTTTAAGATATACAATTACAGATTTTTAATTATTCTGGCTCTGCCACTTCTTAGTTGCATGATCTAGAGGTATATTTCTCAACCTGTTAACCTTTCACTCTCCTCACTCATAAAGTAGGAATGATTTTTACACCTGAAACATTGTAAATCAACTATACTTCATACTGCATACGATATTTGAATGCAGTACGATATCNAGACCACAGAAACTTTAAGATATACAATTACAGATTTTTAATTATTTTGGCTCTGCCACTTCTTAGTTGCATGATCTAGAGGTATATTTCTCAACCTGTTAACCTTTCACTCTCCTCACTCATAAAGTAGGAATGATTTTTACACCTGAAACATTGTAAATCAACTATACTTCATACTGCATACGATATTTGAATGCAGTACGATATCTGAATGCAGATTTGAATAGAGACTGCTATTTCTCTATTTGAATGGATGGTTTGTTTTTGTTTTTTTTCTTGTCCTTTGAGGATTACATTACACCACCACTAATAGTTATATATTTTTTAAAAATAAGAGTGATAGCTGTACCTATTTTATAAAGTACCTGTGAGAATTAAACACATAGATAGTCCCCAAATTACGATGGTTTGACTTACAATTTTTTTATTTTACAATGGTGCAAGAGCAATACACATTTGTCAAACCATACATCAAATTTTGAATTTTGATCTTTTCCCAGGCTAGTGAAGTGTGGTAGGACAGTCTCCCATGATGCTGGGAAGCAGCACTGGGCCACAGCTCCCCAAAACCTGTCAGCCACACGAACACGAGGGTATACAAATGATGCACTTAGAACCATTCTGTACCTAGACTACCATTTTGTTTTTACTTTCAGTATCGTATACAGTTACATGAGAGATTCAACACTTGATGTTGCCCAACCGTAGGCAAATATAAGTGTTCTGAGCTCATTTAAGGTAGCCTCAGCTAAGCTGTGATGCTCAGGAGGTTAGGTGTATTAAGGGCATTTTCATCTTACAATACTGTCAGTTTGTGCTATTTTTGTCTGTGCTACACTCAGACATTCAGTCATGTCTGACTCTTTGCGACCCTATGGACTGTAGCCTGCCAGGCTCCTCTGTCCATGG
>SJYA01006419.1:0-13225 GCA_006410615.1 Neotragus moschatus
CATTGCCTTTCTTTGGGATTGGAATAAAAACTGACCTTTTCCAGTCCTGTGGCCACTGCTGGGTTTTCCGAATTTGCTGGTATATTGAGTGCAGCACTTTCACAGCATCATCTTTCAGCATTTGAAATAGCTCTAGATTGTGTTATATTTCTGTTACTCATACTGGTGGTATTGTCATCAGTTCTCTGAACAACACTGTGAGCCACACGTGTTGATATTAGTATTCCCAGTTAACAGATGAGAAAATGCGTACTCAGAGTGGTTAACTGACTATCTCACATGGTTACATACAGAATAAAGAATTTCTGATTCTTGCATCTAATGTGGGGCCTCCCAGGTGGCACTTCTGGTAAAGAACCCGCCTGCCAATCTAGTTTAGACGTAAAAGACACCAGTTAATCCCTGGGTCGGGAAGATTCCCTGGAGAAGGGAATGGCAATCCATTCCAGTATTCTTGCCTGGAGAATCCCATGGACAGAGGAGCCTGGTAGACTACAGCCCATAGTGTTGCACAGGGTCAGACACGACTGAAGCGACATCTAATGTGCATTTTCTACTACATCTGTAGCTTCCAGTAGTGCAATGTTAGGATGTCAAATGCACTCAAGATTCAAATTATAGATCAGTTGATAGAATGTCAGGTTCCCCTGGTAGCACAGCTGGTAAAGAATCCACCTGCAGTGCAAGAGACCCCAGTGCTGTTCCTCAGTTGGGGAAATCCCCTGCAGAAGGGATAGGCTACCCACTCCAGTATTCTTGGTCTTCCCCGAGGGCTCAGACGGTAAAGAATCCACCTGCAGTGCGAGAGACCTGGGTCCAGTCCTTGGGTTGGGAAGATGCCCTGGAGGAGGGCATGCAAGAATACTTCAGTATTCTTGCCTGGAGAATCCCATGGACAGAGAAGCCTGGCAGGCTATAGTCCATAGGGTTGCAAAGAGTTGAACACAACTAAGTGACTAAACACAGTACAGATGAAATTTCATTAGTTTAGTTTCGTGCAGCTCGTTATTCTAGAGGATCACCTTCTTAAAAAAATGTAAATTCAAAACTTCAGATCCCTTTGCTAATCCCTCTACTAACTGTTGTCAATTTTGATACTGTGGACATAAACATGAGGGATAAATCCTTACAGCATAGTCAAAAGAAACGGAAAGTGAGGAGAGAATTTAAAGTTCATCCCTGAAATGTTCTTAATATGTGAAACTGAATTACTTCATTGCTGTTTAACCAAAACACACACACAAAAACAGCTTCCAAAACTGGGAAGGCCATTGGTTGTAAACCCAGTCAAGTTTCTGTGAACAGGTGATATATTGGTGAAAATATTTCAGTTATAAAGGAGAGACAAGTAATAATGTTCAGGGGTCAATGACTGCCTTAAATTTAGGAAGAGACATTCAGGTCAATCTGTCACTGTTATTGGAGAAGAGGCAGAACTGATTTGATTTACAGAATTCCCTTATGGGTGCTACAATATGCTGTTATATGAAGGAGTAAGTTTTCCAAAGTGGTGCCACTTATAACTATCTTCATGGATTAGTGGAATTACAGGTTTTAATTGTATAATGGTGAGAAATATAGTCTCTTGTGCATATTTTCTCCTTGGTAGTCTTAGTATCTGACAGTCCAGCAAAGCTCTTCCAGTTGGAGATGCCCTAGGAGGGCGTTCCCTTTCCAGTGGAAGGAGAGGAAGCGCTTGGGAGGAAACCTGATGGGTGTTCAGCAGTAGTACTGCTCAGCACACGGGTGTCTTCTGGTCTGGCCATTGCTTGGAGCGCAGTTGCTCTGGGAGAGCTCTGCTGAGCCCTCTGGGCTTCAGCAGCCTCTTCAGATGCTGAGATCGTGTTCATCAGCCCCTACTGGTGTGGTCCACACCCATTCTCAGGCCATCTTCTTACTGAGGGTCTTTATTGGCCGCAAACCATTGTTACCAGGGGTACCAGCTGTGGTCAGGGAATTCTATAAAGCAGGTAATTTTACATTTTAAATGAAGAAGATAGGTATCATACGTTTCTGAGGCTTGACAACTAAATGTCAGATGTTTGAAGGTGAGGGTTTGTATATAAGGGGGGCAGTGAAAATAATATTTAATGAGCAACCACCAAATGTCCACTGAAAATTCAGCCTTTTCTTGAATAAGTTAATTCATTTCAAACTCAAATCAACCTTTTTGAGGTAAGTCCATTTTTATAGATGAGAAAAAGGCAAACTTAAGAGAGTAACTTGCATCGTACATCGAGGTATTAGTAGCTAAACTGAGATTTAAGTCAAGCTGTGTGAGATTTTTAATACATAAATTATAATTGTCTACTGATTAAGAAATCCTGAGCAATGAACATCGCAGTTAATTTTATCAAATAAACTGATATATATTATTGATAAATAAAATAATGCATTATGTTAAAAAAAAAATAAATCAAGCTGTGTGAATACACATATGCTGGGGTTTGGAGCTGGTAGAACTTACTGCCTTACTCACTGCAGCGCTCTCTACACCCAGGACTTCCTCAGCCTCCTTGGTTGGTTTCTGTCTTGTTTACCTGCCCGTGTTTTATTCATTTTTCTATATCTAATGCTTTGTTTAGCATAAAACACATAACAGGTTTTTACTAAGTGGTAAGGAAATGATAAATGAACACAGAAAAAATATAGGCATTGAAATCAAGTTGAACTAACTTCGAGTTCAGTTTGACATGCCCCTGTGTCCTTGTTTATAAAGTGAAATAAGCATGTCTACCCTTGGTATTTGAGGAGGCAGTGATATCACACATGTAAAGGCCCTGTCTTTGCCACATATGAAATAGGTCCTTAATATTTCTTCCCTTTCTCCTCCCCCCTTAAAGAAATGCCTTGTGTTATTATGAATGATCTTTGTTTTATTTTTATTGTGTAAGAGTCCTGTGAGAATTATTCATTCTCACTTAGTTTTCTACCTAATATGATGCCAAATGTATCCAGATTTTATGTTAGGTATTTTTTGATGTTGAAAATTGCATAGTGAGGTACTACCAATTCGTAAAGTGTTCTCCAAATTCTGCAGATTTAATCAGATCTGTTTTCTTTTCCTTCAAATGATTCAGTGTTATTTAATTCCACAAAATATTTAAAGTGTACTGGCCTTAGTTCATAAGTAATAACTTGTTCAGAAAAAATTATATTTTCATATCTGTGAAATATAATCTTGACATTTAGTTAATATTCAATGCTTGTTGACTAATGCTTGTTTATTATATTTAAATATTTAGTTCATTTTGTAATGATACTGCAAAATAGTAAAAAAAAAAGTCTCAGGGAAATTTTGTTAAAATATTTCTTAAATAATCAATTTACAACATGATGTCAGATCTGAAGTAACCTAAAAGGAAATGTCATTTTTCTCTATTATGTCTAAAATCATAGAATTTGAATATAAAATTTTCACTTTCAAAGTTTTAGCAGTATTTTAGTCATTCACTTTAAAAATCAAAGAATAGGAACATTGTGTGGTATTAAATTATGAGATTGCTTGCATATATTAGACATTTTAAGAAATAAATTTTGGCATTAATCTGCTTTAATAGTTATATTTTTAAAATTTGAAAAGAAAATGAGGCCAGATGGACTAAAGAGAGTCTCCAGCGCCTTTCTATGTGGTGGAATTACTATTGATTTATGATAAATGCCAGTAGGAGCAGGCCAGGACTGGTTTGTTGCTGTCAGATGAGAACTGAAAGCAGACAGATTTTGTTATCAATCGCTGGTCGTCAGTGTCAGACAGCAATGGCTGTTATAATTGATTTGATTGCTCCGAATGACTTGAGCTTTAGTCGCCAGAGCCAATTGTGGCAACTGAGCCATGCAAGACATTGACATAAAGAGGAGGTGACGTGAACCCTCAGAGGCAAAGTCAGATGATTTAGAGGGCCAAATTTACCTACCTATTCAATAACTCATAAACTCTAACTTTTGATATGAGATGGTGTTGATGAGCAAAAAAGACTAGTTTTTAAGTTAGACTTTATGGTGCTTTTTGTTAGATTATACTAGCCTTTTATGTTTTCCTTTTTACCCCCCATGACTCTGTTATCTATAAATTATACTTATTATATTTGCTTTAATGCAGAACATCATGTATTATATGTCATTCCCATTACTAAGCCGTTTGATGGGAATGTGAGTTTTACTGGGGAGCAAAGAAAGGATACCATGTGGACCAGATATCTACCTTAGTATATGACCTTGATTCCTGATTTTGGAGAATATGAATACATTGAGTTTCCTCGAATGAAGCACCTTCAAGAACTAAACACAGTAGAAGGCTTGAATTACTGACTATATCTGCCTCATCATCTAAATAAAAGCATTTCATTAGGTGTATAAATATTAGTTGAGCAAACATACATGCATGTGTGTGTGTGTGTGTGTTGACAACCTGCTTTCTCTGCCATAGTTTTCTCACATGCATGGATTCTGATTTGGACCAGAAGTGGAAAATGTTTCCTCTCAACAGCCTGTTGACTGGTAGTCGCTTCCCGAAGCATTGCACAGGGAAAGGCTCAATGGGAAAAAACATCGTGCTCATCTAGTGATGTCTGGGTTCAGTGCTGATTATGACACCTTTATGAAAATGACACCATTTGTACTCCTGTTTTCCGACTTTAAGTAGGTGTGTGTGCATGCATGTGCAGTGTGCATGTGGGCACACTCAGTCACTTCAGTCGTGTCCGACTCTCTCTGACCTTATGAACTTAGCCCACCAGGCTCCTCCGTCCATGGCATTCTCAAGGGAAGAATGCACATTTGTTTGGGGTTTTCTCTTCCTAAGCAAATATTAATATGTATCAGAAATTTAAGGTATCATAGATACTGCAGTCACAGAAGACTTGAATATACCTAAACCCTGGTATCTTGGATATCATTCTTCAAATTTTATCTGTAATGAATTCATCAGTGGTGACAGTTCATCCAGAAATCTTTCAAGATATTTTATTTTTTAACTTAGAATAAGATGATAGAACACACTAGTTAGAGGCTTCCCAGGTGGCTCCGTGGTAAAGAGGCTGCCTGCCAACGTAGGAGATGCAAGACATACGGATTCAATCTCTGGGTCGGAAAGATTCCCTGGAGGAGGAAATGGCAGCCTACTCCAGTATTCTTCCCTTGAGAATTCCATGGACAGAGGAGCCTGGTGGGCTACAGTCCACAGGGTCACAGAGTGTCGGACACGACCGAAGCGACTGAGTATGCCCGCATATACACTGCACATACACCTACTTAAAGTCAGAAAATAGCAAGTTCAGTTTTACCTTTACTTCATTGTGATGTAGCCTATTTTCTTTAAATCTACTGTATTTCATTAAAAATAAAATAATATAATAACAGTCCTGTTGGGTAGAGACCTGATATTTTAGAAAATACTGTTCTGAACTTATTCTCTCAGTTTATTTATTAAGACACTAAAGCCAAAACTGAGAGGTACCCTTTGTGAAAACAGAAAAAAATATTAATAATAAATTAATGCAAACCTCATGGTCTCCTATTAAGATGTGAGAGAAATTGGGCTCCTGGCCGTCACAGAATTTATAGACTGAAATGTAAATACAACTGTGTATATTATATCATTAACAACCAACCTTTTTAACCTTATAACAAATAGAACTACAAGTAAATATTTGGATTATACTAATGAGAAGACTATGGATAGACTAAAAAAACTTTATAAAAAAATGGTATTTGAGCTAAATTTTGACTGAGTAGACAAAGATAAATTTGGTTTTTTTTCCCAGAAAAGGACTGTTTGGGGAGGTATTTTAATAGCATTCTATACAGATAAAGAAAACATGACAGATCAAATTTTACAGAACAGTGAGGCTCACTCAAGGTTGGAGATTGTTAATTCACTGTTGTGGTTCTGAATTATTCTAATATCCTACAAAAATTCAGCATAGTTTAGCACAATGATCAGTTCTCACAATAATAAGCTTTAAATATTTTCAGTGACGTAGACACCAGGGTTCTGGCAAATGATCAGTAAAGACACTCTAGATGTTAAAAGTCTTCGAATTCAAATAAAACCAGCAGAAAATAAGCTAGAAATCTGTCTAAATTTGCATACAAGCATTTTCACTTCAGCTGTGAAAATCCAAGCAACCTGACTTTGTGGTTCTTCTGGCTGTTTTCCTTTTTTTAAGAAAAAATAATTATACTGAACTATAGATAACAAGCAGCCTTATATGATCTTCGAATATGGCAATTATGTCTTTTACGTTGATTTACTAGCTCATTCTGTTTCTAAGCTTTTTAACTGTGGTGATCAGTATAATTACAGAGCTGCCTGTATCATGTGAAGTTGCAATTTGCAGGTCAAAAATGTTATGCAGAAGTAGGTATGGTGGCTGTCTAATTAGATTGCTTAATATTTATCAAAATGGCACTCGTTTTTGTTGTTGTGCTTTGCTTGTCTCAGCGTTCCAAGTGTTCTGTTTTAATATAATTACATGATTGGATTTTCTTTTGAATTTTATGAAACATTAATCATAGTTAAAAACTTAAGCTTGAAGTGTGGTTCGCTGTTGGACAGAATCTAGAGTTTCTTCATCAGTGTTTTGGAGCTGAAGCTGAGAATTCACTCAGTAGGAAGATGTTCATTGTGCAGCTCCTGTAACACCTGTCAGAGATTCTGGGACTCTAGCTGGTTTTACTTTTGACGGACCTTACGAAGTTGACCTTGTCTTCCAGCAGCATTCTGCATTCATGGGACTTTTAGAGTCATCACCTTGTCAGGAAATCTGGTGCTTGTTTCCTTTCCCTCCAGAATGTTTTGGTCACAAGTGGTTCCAACTTATTCCACCAAGTGCATCAGTTTGCCTTCTGAGTATCATGATTAGTGATGTCACCCAGAGTGACCCCGTGGACACCAGGCTCCCTGTCCATAGAATTATCCATGCAGGAACACTGGAGTGGGTAGCTGTTCCCTTCTCCAGGGGATCTTTCCCACCCAGGGTTGGAACCTAGATCTCCATTGCAGGCAGATTCTTTACTGTCTGAGCCACCAGGAAAGTCCTATATCTCTTCATACAGATAAGAGAAAAATTCACCTACATAAGTGTGTTGACTTTTCTCACTAAGTAGCACTGCTTCTCTATGGAACAAGGATCAAATCCAGTTTCTAAATCATATATACAGGAAATTTAAGATGACCCCAACACCCCACTTCAGACACACAGGCCTTTGTTGTCAGTGCAGTTGTGGCTGGTCCTCGCTTTGACAGCAGTGTTCTGGAGAGAGTGTATTGTATTATTCTTGATCAGGGGCAGAATTTAGAATCTCTGGTCATGACCACCAAAAGTCAGGCCATTCGACTGTGTAGGTGATTCTGACTGAGTCTTGTCCCTTCTATAACAATTGATGTTTTCTAGTTAAGAGCATTAAATTTGTCATTTCAACAAAGTGTGTACAATCTACTAATGATCTCAATTGAAAAAACTGTGCATCCATACAAATTGAGATCCTACCTCCATCCTTGGGATATAGTTGTGATGATATTGAAGACACAAGTCAACAATAACCATCACCACAACAGACTTCCTTTTCTTTTAAATTAGTAAAAAAGTTAAATATCTTATGATATTCACCTGTTTTTATATTACTGCATGTCCTATAAAATATCAATGTTAAGTCATTTACAATAAAATTATCTATGGATTATTTTTAGAAATAGATAAGCTAATTATAAAATTAAAATGGAAAAAACAAAGAAGCAAAAACTAGAAAAAAAAACATTTTAAAAAGAGAGAGAACCTGATTAGTGGGGTTCTACCCTTACCAGATGTGTATAACACAAAGCAACAAACAGGAAACTTGGACAATGTATTTCAACTCACAAAAAACTAATTTCTCTATTTTCTTTTTAATGCCGAAATTGTCAGACGTGTTGTCCAGTAAGAACCCTCTTCAAGTTTCTTACCCCAGACTTTTCTTAATGTGTCCCTACATTTTGGCAACAAGATGTTCCAGGCTCATTTTGACTATGGACTTTCCCTGCTGCAGAATTTGGAATCAGTTACTCTCCACAGCACTCACTTTCTTTAACAGAAAAGGCTGTTAGAAACCAAAATGTGGGCATTATGGCTGCATATCAGTTTATGCACAGTTGGCCCTCCATATTCACAGATTCAACCAAATTTCAGAAAGAAAATATTTTTAAAATTCCAGAAAGTTGAATTTGCAGCACACTGGCATTTATTTATATAGTGTTTACATTGTATTTACAACTGCTTACATAGCATTTACATTGGTGAGGCGTTTTAAGCAATCTAGAGATGAATTAAAATAAATATAAGGAGGGTGTTGGAGGGTGTTCTAGGATTACATAAATGTTATGCAAATACTATGCCATTTTATTAGGTTGGTACAAAAGTAATTGTGGTTTCAGACCGTGAATTTTAAATCATTATAACTAGGCTCAAACACATCTTTATTAATCAAAATAGGAACCAATATGTTTGATTGATTCCAGTAGAAATCAATATATTTTTGCCAATGAGAAATAAGTTTGTTTATTCCTGTAGTGTAAAAGTCTGTGCTTTAGGATTCCATGAACTCTTGGAAAGCATTTTCTGCCTCCTGCTGGTTATGGAAACATTTTCCACATAAAAAAGTTATTGAGATGTTTGAAGAAACAATAGTCAGNCAATATGTTTGATTGATTCCAGTAGAAATCAATATATTTTTGCCAATGAGAAATAAGTTTGTTTATTCCTGTAGTGTAAAAGTCTGTGCTTTAGGATTCCATGAACTCTTGGAAAGCATTTTCTGCCTCCTGCTGGTTATGGAAACATTTTCCACATAAAAAAGTTATTGAGATGTTTGAAGAAACAATAGTCAGTTGGCAAGAGGTCAGATGAGGCAAAACTTCATGTCCAATCTTGACACATTAACAAAAGTCCAGGGTAGTGTTAAAAGGACATAGGCACAGACTTCATGAGGCAAAACTTCATATCTCAATTCATGCAGCTTTTGAAGTGTTAGTTGTACAGTGTGCAGTCGGGTGTTGTAGTGAAGAATTGGGCCCTTCCTGTTGACCAGTGCCAGCCACAGGCATTGCAGTTTTCAGTGCATCTCATCAGTTTGCCGAGCATACTTCTCAGATGTAATGATTTCACTGGGATTCCGAATGGTATAGTGGCTCAGACAGGAAGCAGACTACCAAACAGTGATCATGACCTTCTTTTGGTAAAGTTTGGCTTGAGAAGTGCTCTGGAGCTTCTTCTCAGCCCAGCAACTGAGCTGGTCATCACTGGTTGTCATAAAATCCACTTTTCATCGCATTTCGCAATCTGATCGAGAAATGGTTCCTTGTTAGTGAGTGGAATAAAAGAAAACAACACTTCAAAAAAGAATGTTTCTGACTTTGAGTCAGCTCCTGAGGCACCCACTTATCAAGCTTTTTCACTTTTCCAATTTGGTTCGAATGCTGAATGACCATAGAATCATGACATTGAGTTCTTTGGCAACTTCTCATGTAGTTCAGTGACCCTCTCAATTGGTCATTGTCAGCTTCTGATGGCCAGCCACTATTCTCCTCATCTTCAAGACTCTCGTCTCATTTGCAAAACTTCTTGAATCACCACTGCACAGTAACTTCATTCGCAGTTCCTGGGCCAAATGCACTGTTGATGTTGCAAATTGTCTCTGTTGCTTTATGACCCATTTTGAACTCAAATAAGAAAATCTCTCAAATTTGCGTTTTGTCTAACCTCATTTCCATAGTCTAAAATAAACATAAAATAAACAGCAATTAATAAGTAATTAGCAAAGACATAAACCAAGAAATGCTCATTAAATTATGTACAACATAACATTTAGTCAAAAGTGCATTCCAATATCAAATGGCAAAGTTCAACAGTGCAAAACTGCGATTACTTTTGCACCAACCTAATACATGAGATGGGCATCCACGGATTTTGGTATCCTTGTGATTCCTGGAGCCAGTCCCCCATGGATACTAAGGGATGATTGTATATATCGGTAGGCTGGCTATATAAGGCCGTAACTAGGCCACTTTAATAATAGACCAGACAAGAAATTCCTTTTTTAGGTTCCAAAATTCATGATGGTTTATTTTCTCTACATCACATCTTCCTAATAATAGAAATAGCAGCCAAGATTTATGTAGCTCCTACTACAGCTTAGAACTGCATGATGTTGCCTCCACTGCCTCCTATGTACCTAGGCAGTGTTTTGCCCTTACATGTAAGTAACTCATTCCATCGTCACAAAAGTCCTGTAAAACATAGGTATTTATGTGTGAATGTGTATGTGTGTCTAAAAGAGGAACTTCACAGAAAGTTGATAAATAACTTGCTCAAGGTTAAACAACTAGGAGATGTCCCCGGTGGGATTCGAACCCATGCATTTGTGCATATCCTTTGTTTGAGAGAAATGGATGAGTGAGGATAAATACACCTGTGGGACAGGATTTCCAAATTCCAGTTTATTTCAGGCAGACATTTGGGAAAGAGGTGACTGTGTATCAGCCCAGACAAGTTAGAATAGTCCTCTTCTCCAAGCATGAAATAATAGTTTACTGTTTTATGTGACCTAAAGGATATAAGACCTAATTATTATCCCAGTCTCCTAAACAACACCCAGTGCCCCTAAGGATCTGACCACCTAGCTGTTGCCAGAGGGAAAGTAACACCCCTTTGTTCCTTCAGGTCACACTGACCTTGCAGGACATCCACAGAGACTGGCTCTGTTTTTGAAGAGGCTTCTCAGAATTAATTCACTGCCTCCACTGAGAAGCATAGTAAGCAGTAAAACACTTCACATGAAAAAGAGACCCTCTGAAAATTTTCAATCTTTTTATAGAAAAGATAGTTTGTATGAGACACCTTTATCAACTAAGTACATTTTATTATCATCATTGATTTCTAGCCTCTAATCTTTAATACATTCACTGAGAGCTGTTAGCCAGCAGTCATACATTATCATTTTTAATGTGTTTGTATTTATTTCTTTGTGCCTAAGGCTAATTTTTTAAATTATATTATCATCATTATTATCAAATATCTAGTGAGGATAGTTAACTATCAGTTGGAAACTGAAATCCTAAGACAGGAAGAGTCCAAAAGATCAACCCTCCTACAAGTGAGGGGCTGTAAGATCAGCCATCTGGAGAGTGTGCCTCTGGATCTGTGCCTCAGTGGAACAGGAAGAAATGCTTAGGGGGTTGAGGATTCCTTGGCTGGTTAACTGGACCAGGGGGCTCAATTATCTCATGAGGCCTACAGGTACCTCATGATACCAGGATCTGTGCACACAGTACAGAGCCCAGCAAGGGAAAGGTCCGAGAAATGAGAGCCCTTCACTTCCTAGGGCTGATGGCTACCCTCCCGAGGTGTTAATGTTTAGGTTAGCTAGTTGTATCTGTGAACAGCAAATTCAAACAAATTCAGAATTGATTCATTGACTCCTGTCTTACTGTACGTGCGTGCTGGAGAAAACATCAGTTACATATAAAGAATTACATATGTAAATACATATGGAGGTCGATACACATACACACATATAAAATATTATTAATATTGGGGTAGAAATAACTGGTTTTGTACAAAGTTCTTTCTGTCAATTTGGTTATATGAAATAATGTATGTAAACCTATATATTTAATTCTTGCACTTCTAAACTGAAGTTCTAAAATATATGATAGAATGGACCTTGCAATCTATCAAATATGGCAGCCATGTTTTCAAAACAAGTACTTCCTCCCCAAGTTAATAATCAGGTTTGAATTTTAATAAGCGGTTGTAAATTTTTAGCAAAGAAAAGGCATTGGTCAACAAAGTGTATGGTGATATTTTCTTTTCTATCTCTTACCTTTGTAATGAGGCGTTTTCTTAAGTCATTTTCTGCCGTTTAAAATGATAGTGTTCATGTTCTAACAATAATTGTAGAGGTTTGAATTATTATAAGCCTTGAATATCAATTCCTCCCCTTCCGTGACAGTTCTACCGCTAGGGAAGTCAGGCTTGCAAGGTCTAATTACTGCAGCGTTTTGATATCCCCAGCCACAATATTGGCAGGAATTTAAGCCATGGTAGAATTCATTGGTGACACCGTTGTAACTAAAAAGCACAGAATCTGTTTTCAAGCTTGTTCAGGATGGGAAAAAAGTATCAGATGATGTCAAATAGTCTTGCTGTAAGTTCGGAAGTGCCTTGGACGATTCTAATATGAAATGCTAATTATTTGCAATAGGATGTAAATAAGATGGCACCAAGTCTTATTTGCAGTGACTAATGAAAGCTGTTGTACTGTAATCAGTGGCATACAGAGCAACAGGGCACTTCATTAGGAAAGCCGTAGTTGACAAGCAGTTAATGCATGCCAGTCTGAACCTTTCCTCTTGCTTCTGTTTGCTTCTATTATTTCTCCTCGTTTATAATAATAAGTCCCATATGGAAAATGTATAACAAGGATAAGATGAAACTAGCAGCTAAATTTTCCCAAGCTATACCAAATATCTACAGGCTGTAAGTCTCCTTTAGCTTTTCCTTGCCTATGAGAAACAGCTGCCATGTTAGGCTGATTGAAAATACAGCGGTTTTAGTCAGCAAATTGCTAGTGTGAGAATTTTTCATGTTATCTCTCCAGACTTGAGCAGAACTTAACTATGCTACAGATTATTTTATTTTCTAGATATGTATTACATTTCAAAGTTTAACCACATTTTCACTTCTCATACTTTGGCAGCAGGACACTTCTAACAAATGAAAATTGCTTGATATACTGCTCTCTTCTCTGTGCTATCTAGTACAGCCCTTAGTATATAAAGAAAAGTTGAAACTCTGGAATAGTTTTTCTGCCCTGGGTTGTATTATCATCACAGCAACAGTAGTATAGAATACTCTTTCAATACTTGTATAGCCAAATTTCTAACATATAACTATTTAGAAAAAAAGTTATGTTTTGTTCCCCACAGTTGGAGAAATTAAGAAGGTGACTATTTTTCTGTGTGATTTTTAGACCTGATTCTTTCACTGATTCTCCATGACTACCATGAAGGAAAGCCAGCTCATTGGTCAGCATTTTATGGTCCCTCTCTTTTTTTAAAAGATTTTAAGGTCCCATCACTTCATGGAAAATAGATGGAGAAACAGTGGGAACAGTGTCAGACTTTATTTTGGGGGGGCTCCAAAATCACTGCAGATGGTGACTGCAGCCATGAAGTTAAAAGACGCTT
>SJYA01006420.1:0-21374 GCA_006410615.1 Neotragus moschatus
GATGTTAAATATAGCTTCCTGCAGTCTGCAGCAGGACTTCGTTACTCGTCCGTTCCGTGTGTAGAAGCTCATATCTGCTAGCCCAGCTTTCCACTGCACGCCTCCACCGATGCCTCCCCCCTTGGAATCCGCCAGTTTGTCCTCCGTGTGATGTTGTTTCTGCTGCATAGATACGTTCACTCGTGTCGTGTTTGAATTCCACGTGTGAGTGACATCGTGTGGCGTTTGTCTTTCTCTGTCTGGCCTGCTTCCCGTAGCATGATGATCTGTGGCTGCATCCATGTTGCTGCGAGTGGCATGAGTCCATTCTTTTTGATGGCCGAGTAGTATTCCACTTATATATATATGTGCACACACATATATGTATACATTATACATTGTACAATATGTATGTATAGACACCACACCCTCTTTGTCTATCCCTCTGCTGATGAACATTTAAGCTTTAAGCTGTTTCCATATCTCGGCTATAATGCTGCTGTAAACACAGGAGTGCCTGTGTATGTTTGAATTGTAGTTTTCTCTGGACACTTGCCCAGAAGTAGGATTGCTGGGTCATGATAATTCCTAGTTTAGCTTTCTGAGGAACCTCCATAATGCTTTCGCAGTGGCTGTGCGAACTTACATTCCCACCAACAGTGTAGGAAGATCCTCCTTTCTCCATCCCCAGCGTTTGTTACTTGTAGACTTTTGAATGAGGACCATTCTGAGCAGTGTGCGGTGGTACCTCATTGTAGTTTTGCTTTGCTTTCTCTAATAATTCTAATTTGTTTCCTCCAACAACCCCAAAATGTGACCAAGAAGAATCATGAATTTTATTCAGACATGATTGTAGCTATAAAGACCATTGAAAAGGTGCCAGCAAGGAGATTGTCACGAAGTCTAAAGCCACAGGTGTCTAAGTCTGGATCAGAGATGTGCCTCTAGGCCCGGTGCCAAAGAGAACAGAGGAGTTACTTGGCACCCTCCAAGATTAAACATGGTTCCTCCTTCTCTGAACTGTGGTGGCCAAGAAGATGAGGGATGCTTTCACGTGAGAATACTCAATGCTGTGAGAAAAAGGAGGCTTCGAATATCATGTTAAAAGAGAAGGCTGCGACATTCTCAGTGAAGTGTCTGTCCAAACTATCCCACCATGTACGCGTATAAATAGATACAAAGCCGCTCTGGCTTGCGGGGAACAGCCTGTGTGCCTGCGGTCCCCCTGCTCATCTGAACATGACACTTAGAAAAAGAGACGGGAAGCAGAAGTGACTGGAGAAAGGCCTTGGGGGACGCCTGTCCGTGCACTCCAGGAAGCCCTGCTGGCCTGAAAGGTAGTCACCAGGCTTCCCGGGGAAATCCTACTGGGAGTGTGCTACAGAAGGCTTTGCATAAATTAAGTGAAACACAACCATTCCTAGACCTGAGAGATCACATTGTTTTCCTCTCCAATCTCCAGTTAGATTATTTGTTTGAAATGGTATCAAACGTGCCTGTCCCTAGGCAAGGAGTAAAAGAGTAATTTTGAGGCTGAACATACGGGAAAGAGAACAAAGGATTAAAGCAATCAAAATAAAACGGGGCATGTTTGGGGGGGAAAAAAGGCTAAAGCATGGCAAAGATAATCCCGTTCTTTGCTGATACATAAAGAGCCAACACTCAGTCAATAACCGTTGAGGGCATGTTTAAGGCGAGCACTGTTGTTGGGTGCAGAAAAATGGACATTATGGCAGAGGAAGCCATGATCCAAACCAATGGTTTCTAACCATTTTTAAGCAGCAGAATGCTTTGATTCAAATGTAATTGTACATGGAGTTCAATTGATAAAGCAGATAAAACGCAGCTGCTCCAGCAGCGCACGGGGAGTCCAAGGGCACGGCACCTCTGCCTCTCCTTTTTCTCCTGCAGCTGCTCCTGTAGCCCTGCCAGGGAATCCTTGCACTCTGCAAAATGGAATTTGAAAAGCAAACATTGGAATGCTGCAGCTTCTATCCATTTCCCACTTTCACAGATATTACACACTATTAGCTCCTTTTAAACTGCTAGACACACACTAATAAAGTTGCCAATCTTCCTCTTTTCTTGTGTTCATGATTTTGCAGAATGCAAATCGAGCTGAAAGATGAGCCAATAGAAGTAAGGGGTTTGAAGCCAGCCCGTCTCACACCTCCTGGTGTCCCTGCCGGGACTGGCAGCAGACAGTATGTGTGAACGGTGGGTGTGCGGCGGCCACTCCAGGAGTGACACCCTTGCCTGGCCTCAGGGGCTGGTTTATTGGGCCTCTTGTCTCTTCTCAGCTCCTCGACCTTGGGACTGTTGGTAATCTGCGTTGCTTCCACAGAACGAGTCCGATGTGTTTAGTGTTAATCTTGAGGAGGTCTGAGACCTTAGGGGAACTCTGCATCTGGCTTGCTGGAATGATTGATTCATAGGTCCTAAAGCTAAAGGGTGCTTTCCGTGCCCTGTCTGCCTCATTCTTTGAAATGCAGCAGGATGGTTTAATGGCTAAAATGCACTAGTGATGAGGGATGAGGAGGGTTCAGGGCTTCTGGTCCCATGAGGAGCTCTAGGCATAGAATCAGAAGGGCTATTTAACCCCCTGCTCAAGCCATAACCGGAATGGAGAGGTCCACGGCCCTGTCATTTAACTCGTCACCGGCCTCCAGCGAGGAGGATAAGGTGGTTCTGTGTTGCTCTGTGTGGATGATCTGAGGGACGAGGAATCAGCCTGTGAGATACTTCTTGCTGGAGAAACAGCCGTGAGAGCAGGGGTCAGGAGAAGTACATGAAGTCAGACTCCTAGGCTCTTCCATCTGCAACCTGCTTTCCTCCGTGTAAGATGAGAGCAAGAAAAAGTGCAAAGCTCGGCCCGGTGACTTACTCAGATTAGCCTCACATTTTACCGCCTTCGGGGGAGGAGTAAGATTTCCTGTACAACTGGACTGGCCTCACGCTGGGGAAAGATTGAGGGAGAGGGAGAAGGGGACGACCGAGGATGAGATGGCTGGATGGCTTCACTGGCTCGATGGGCGTGAGTCTGAGGGAACTCCGGGAGTTGGTGATGGACAGGGAGGCCTGGCGTGCTGCTCATGGGGTCGCAAAGAGTTGGACACCACTGAGCAACTGAACTGACCTGGACTGAACGTGCTGGGCACGTGCACCTCACCACAGTCTGCCATTTTGCTTGGCCGTGCAGCTTGCACAGCTCATGGGATGCTGGTAGACAGCAGGCAGCACTAGTTAAGCACATGCTTGCCGTGAGAAATCCATGCTCTGGCTGCTAGCTAAACAGGAGAGGCTTGCGGAACAGCTTGCAGCCTGTGCAACCAACCGGCAATCTATGCAACCAACCTGCTGCTGAAGCACAAATACATGAGCAAGTGTATTCTGAAGGCCCTGAGTTTTAAGGTGCTTTGTTACACAGCCTTGGCTAACCAATACACTTAAGGTTTTACAAGGATTAAGAGAGAGAGCATACAAAATACTTAGTATGAGGCCCACGAACCAAAAAGTATTCAGTAAAGAATTCCTGCTTTTATAAACAGTGCTCACATTAGTATTTGGGTCAGTGTTTTTCCCTTTGAATATTGCTGATGAGTAAATGAGTATCATAGTCTTATTCCGGTGGGAAAATTCATGATGGTGAGCTCTTTTCGCACTGCAAGGCAAGCTTCCTTCTGTCCTGCCCCATCCTTCAAATTCTTTCGTATCCCATGTGGAACACTGACAAGATGACAGTGTTAAACTCTCCCTGTGACTTTGTTTCTTTTGAAAAGAGAAATTTTGTTGAAATCAATGAACATGGAAGGCTTTCCCAGAGCCTTTTTGGGTGTGCATTGCTAAGGACGCGAAGGCTTGTGCCCCTGCCGCTGGCTTCCCATCACCGGGGAGCTTCCCCTCCCTGCACCACACTTTCTGATTTGCATAAAGGGGCTGATTATAATTGCCAGCCTCACAGGATTGTTGTGCAAGTTAACTAACCTTGTAAAGTGCTTAGAGGCCCATGGATGAAAGGTGCTCTATAAGCCTACTATTACGTCATCAAAAATGAAATTCCAGTACGATTACACTTTCATTTAAATTTCCATTAATTTTGTCATCACTCTAGATGAATTCTCCCTGGTTTTCTAGAGCAGAAATAAACAAATAAGTAGGAGAAAAGGATGATATGTTAAAATATGAAGCATTCATATGGAAAGGAAATTAGCTAGAAAAACCTAGCACTTAAAGGTGATTTTTAAATTATTATCCTTTAATGAACCCTGATCATGTAATCAATATTATGTAAAACCCAGATATGGTCTCTGAGTTTACAAACTAAATTATGGAGCTGACTAATTAAATAGCTAACATTTCCTATTTCGAGTGTGTGGGAATGAATGCTATATAAAGACCTCTAACTCAACTAGCTTTTAAATTGGACTTCCCAATAGCCTCAAAAGATTAAGCAAGATCGTAAGTGTATATAAAAAGTACATTGATGAGGTTGTCCTGTGGTCTACTTAATTCTATTCTGAGTCTGGTATTGCCTCGTATTCTGAAATGATATTGATAGTCGGTGTGGTGACCTGTAGGTAATTAGCTCCATGAAGTTTGAGTAGAAACTTTCTCATCAAGCTGGGAAATGCTAAAATTTCAAACATCTGGTTTAATGTCTTCGTCTTACAGATATGAAAACAGACCCTCTGAGTCTTTGAATAATTCACAGAAAGTCACATGGCTAGAAGTTGGTAGATATGGACCGCCAAAGGCTCTATTCAGTGCTGTTTTGAAGACAGCTATTTATAACTGTGAACAGGGAGGAGTTAGCTTCTTATCCATGTTTTAATGTGAATTATTTCTTCCAGGCATCAAAGGGACCTTATATGGATATTTCCAAGCCTCATTGTTCATTAAATCAGTTTCTTGTATTAATGCTAGTAAAATGTCTGCATTCATTGACCAAATACTGATTTAAGAAAACTTAACTTTATTGGGTGACCTAAACACACGCAAATGAGTCCTTTTTCCAGGATTGTTGACAAGAGATGGCAGATGTGACGCTGGGTTCTGTTTTCTTCTTTGGAAATCCGGGGAATAGATTGCACACCATCCAGTCCCCCAGCTCTAAATGCCTAAGCCTCTAAGATCCAGGTTCATTAGAAGCAGCGAATGGGACCAGATCCTCCGCTTGTAACAAGGAGAGTTCACTGGATTCCACTGAACTTTAATGGAGTCGAAAGAGATGAATGTTGCTGCTTCATTTTCCATTAGACAGATGCTATGTACAGATAACAAGGGGAAAGTCTATTTAGGAGCCTAATGCACACTTATGTCTTAGGTTGCCTCATGCTGCTGATGTCTGAAGATGCAAATCTTCTTTTTCAAATTGGGAGTGAGGGTAGCGGCACCAAGTCCAAGTAAACTTCACTGGTTATGGATGGGGGAGATTACATTTCATGGGAGGACTGCGGAACTGCCAGAAGGAGGCTGAAAGACAAATGCCTGCCTTAAATATTGAGACAGAGATGGATGGACTGCGGGGAGCAGGCTCAGAAAACGGCAGCGAAGCCTCTGCTCGCTGGGAGCCGCACTCCTTCCGTAGGTCTGGTTCCCCCTTCTTCTCTGCTGCCGGCTTTATCCACCGATTCACTCTCTGTGTCTGAGACATGGAGCATGTTGGCTGCCTGACATTGAGGAGAATCCTCGTGGGAGTTTACTCACCCGTTCACCCCCTCCTGTCTTTCGGGGCACTTCCTACTCTGGGAGGCACTGTGGGGGCTGGGGTCGTGTCTAATTCTGTCCCCATCTCTGCACTGGGCTTCCTACACGTCACATGCTGTGCAGTATCGAGGCACTGTGACTGTGTGATGTTGTAATTGTATAACTACGTTATCCTCATCTGACAGACGAGGGAAGTAAAACACGTACGCACCATGCTTTTTATTTTCTGAATCTTATGACGCTTTGACACCTTAAAACTGCTCAGCGTAGCCAGTTTGCAGAGACAGAAAAGGCCTCAGCCAGGAGTGGGCTTGTCATGAAGTGAAGAGAAAGTCTCCCAGTCTGTCCACCTCTGTGTGACCCCGTGGACTGTAGCATGCCAGGTCCCTCTGTCCATGGGGTTCTCCAGGCAAGGATACTGTAGCGGGTTGCCGTGCCCTCCTCCAGGGGACCTTCCCGACCCAGGGATCGAACCCATGCCTCCTGCCTCTCCCACTTTGCAGGCGGATTCTTTACCAGCGGGCTGCTGGAGAAGCCCAAGCGAGCCAGTTCTAAAATATTCATGCTGTGCTGCCTCGGCGTTCCCACAGATAAAGGCTCTGATTGAGGTTTACCCCTCACTCCACTTTGGCCTGGATCTAGGGCCTCCTCGTGGGCCCTCCTCAGGGCCTGTCCTGCGTCTTGCTTCTTGCAGTGGTACCAACTTCTCCATGTTGACCCTCAGTCTTTGTTACAGATTAGGCCTCAGGTGCCATTCAAGCACAAAGCTGACCAGGTGAGGAGGGTGGGCTTGGGCTGCTGACTCCAGGGCCTGGGCTTCAACGTATGCGCTGCACTGACATAAACGAGATCCTTCTCGCAAAGGGCTCACAGGCGGGTGGGGAGGCAGGCAGAGGGCAGCAACGATAAGGCAGCAGGCACACACGGCTGTGAAGCTGTCACCGCTGTGGCGAGCTCACTCAGTGAGCACCGTGGGAGCGGCCGTATTATAGTCTTGACTTCAAGCCAGGGCCACAAACCTTCCTGCACGCCAACGAGGCGCAGGTCACAGAAGTAAAGAGAGTGGCGATTTTAGGTGATTTTAGGGTTAGATGCCATTTAAAATTTTATTTTATTACTTTTAAAAATTATTATTATTATTATTTTATGAATGCAGTAGCCCTGCATTCAAATCCTGGCTTCCTAACTCACTCGCCATGGGATTTTGGGGAAAGTTACTTAACGTCTGTGCAGTTCAACGTCGGTGCAATTTCACTTATTTTAAGTATACAAAATGCCTAATACACAGTTAGGAGAAAAGAGTTTTCTTTATGTTCTGGACCTCTCTGGGCCCCTTAACCAAAGGATGTGTACATGTGTCAAACTCTCAAGAAGACTACATGAATTCGAAGAATATTGCAAAGGCCGTGATAGGGAGACCCCACCTTGGTGTTTGGCAGTCCCTGCTACAGTGTGAGAGGGGCAAAAATAAGCTGAACCAGCGTTCTGCCTTCCTCATTCCCTTCGCTAACTCTTAGCGTCACTCCTTTCTTGGACGAGCCTTGAGCATGGGCTATTTGTGAATTTTTGGACTATGATGGGCTAGGGTGCACTGGTGAAACATCACTTCTAAGAAGCAAGGATAACACACGAAAAGCAGGATTATGGATACACAGGTGAGCAATTTGGTTTCATTTTGCAGTTCCTGTTTTCCATTTGTACAACGCCTCATCAGCAAAAGACCAGGCCCCTACCCGTCCTGTGTCTGCCCGCTGGTTGCTGCGTGGCCATTTTACGTGTGTCTGCCACGTGCCCTGCATCCAGGGCACTCAGTGTAAACATGCGTCTCCGTGGCATTGGCTCTAGGCTCGCTAACCACTGACTGGTACATTTGAACTCAGCTCTTCTGGGCTTCCCTCTTGTTGATGTTATGAACCAGGTGGACCGCTGGATTCGCCCTCAATACGAGCCTTCTTATATCAGCCACTCAGTCAGCATTTGACCCTGGATCCTCAGAAGCTGATTCGTTGTGAATGAGCAGAGTGAATTCAGTGGCGTGCTTCTTGCTGCCTCTTTATCCAGAGTTCCACAAGGAAAGATCTGAAGTCAGACTCTAAATTACATCCTGACTCCCTCCCATGTTAGTCTGATGCCTTCAAGATAAGCAGCAATTTCGGTGGAACTCGGGTGCCTCAGACATAAGAGTGCTGACCTCATAACTAGTCGGGGTTGTTAAATGAGATAATGTTTAGCCCCGTGTGTGGTATGTAGTCAGTAAGAGCGTAGTGAGAGAATTCCCTGGTGGTCTACTGGTTAGGACATGCATTTTCACTCAGATAATCAAGTTGTCCTGTTATGTGCAGTTCAGCAACCACTAACCTCATGTGGTTATTTGCATTTAAACTGGTTTAAGTTTAGACAGACCAGTTCCTCAGTTGCGCCAGCTGTCTTTTAAGTGCTCTGAAGTCGTCTGTGGCTAGGGGCTGCTGGCACTGGTTATGGAACACTTCCACCATCACAGAACGTTCTGTTGGATTGGGCTGACGACGACATTGCTGTTGAACCCTAAACATATCATAAAAGAAAGTGTGCAAAGCACCACATACTTAAAAACACACACACCACCTCATTTGTGTGTTCTATGGGGGTTTTCAACCCAAAGAAATATCCCAGACACCCACCTACAGCATGTGTGAATGTGTGAACCTTTGGAAACAATTAGCGCATGCCCTGCTCCTCTCCACATTGTTTGGAGCTCGTTTCTCCCCGCCCCCTCCTCCATGTTCAATATGTGTCTGATGGAGTTACGTTCCATATGTAACATTGTTACAGGTGCAAAATTGTTTCTTTCAATCCTGAATGCGGTCGCACATGTGCGGCAGCAGCTCTGAAGGCCAGCACACGATTACCGCCGCTCCAGGCCTCCCTCTCAGTCTGTGGGTCAGCAGCGTCCTTCTCTGCTTGCTAATGCTTTATTGTCTCTTAGTATACATTGGAATAATAATGGTAATTTATGCAGATATTTTGTATGCATAGCAAATAATGAGAAACACCTGCAGAAATTTCCCTCCTTCTCCGAGTTCAGCAACTAATTATATTTTTAAATAATGGCTACCATTGAACACAATTATCCAAATCACTTTAAGTAATGGAATCTTTTTAAGGTGTTTTTGAAAATTTTAGCACAGTTTTTAAACACTCATTTTTATCTGGAAGATGGGAGGGGAACAAAAGAGGCTAGTGGGCGGCTTGCTCACCCAAAAGCAGCCTCTGCCAAGGATGGATCTGTCTTCCAGCCTCCCCTGGGTGCAGGTCTGGCTCCCGAGGCTCTGACTCGTGGTGAAAGCCAGATTTCTCTAGAGCTCACCTGGTTGGTTTGGGCGGCTTGCTCTGCCTTCCCTTCTCCTTTCTTGATGCGATATAAAAATAACTAGATGACCTCTAAACTTTTTCTTTTAAAAAGCATGGATTGCCAAGTGCTTTTCCAACAGTCTGAGGGGAGAAGCACCCCCTGGGGAGTCTGGTGTCTGGCTTCTTCTGCTCTCTGAGCCTCAGTTTCCTCTTTGGGAAGCACTTCTGAAAGGCTTTCTAATCCTAAGAACTGCTAGCACGTGGCACCCATGGGCCCCTGCAGCCTAGCATCAGGGATGAAGTTCACAGAGACAATCTGGAAAAGAATGGCAGTGGCTGGCTGAGAGCAAGACTAGGAGGAAGTATGCGTTTTCTCCCCATTTATGAGCCACAGACGGTGCTCTTAACTGGAGCAAGTTCCAGACATTTTTTGATTTCTCTCTATACATATGATCGATACAAGCATGTGTGAATGCAAGTCTCTTCAGCTGTGTCTGACTCTTTGCAACCCTTTGAACTGTAGCCCACCAGGCTTCTCTGCCCAAGGAACTTCCAAGAGAAATATACCCTGCCGAGCTCCTCTGTCCGTGGGGATTCTGCAGGCTAGAGTACTGGAGTGGGCCGCCATGCCCTCCCCGGGGGATCTTCCTGATCCAGGGGCTGAACTTGCACCTCTCACATCTCCTGCATTGGCAAGCAGGTTCCTCACGACTAGTGCCACCTGGGAAGCTCGTAACAGATATATAGATACGTGCATTTCTATATGGTGGTGGCGGTTCAGTCACCCAGTCGTGTCGGACTCTGATCCCATGGATCATAGCCCACCAGGTTCCTCTGTCCGTGGGATTCTCCAGGCAAGAGTCCTGGAGTGGGCTGCCATTTCCTGCTTCACGCATATCTGTCTAGATACCTATGTATCCTACCACGTACATCTCACCATATCTGGGTATACGTGTTGATGTCATGATTTGGAAATTGAAAAAGGAAAGAAGCTGAGAAATGTGCATTGTGGGTACTGGTCCTCACTGCCAGCACGCGTGGTGAGCTACCCTCTAACGCTTCTCACGCGTTCCCAGGTGGTGCAGTGGTGAAGAACCCACCTGCCAGTGCAGGAGACTCAAGAGACGTGGGTTTGATCCCTGTGTCGGGAAGATCCCTTGGAGAAGAAAATGGCAACCCATCCAGTCTTCTTGTCTGGAAAATTCCGTGGACAAGGAGCCCGGTGGATTACACTTCATGGGTTTGCAAAGAGTCAGACATGGCCAAGTGACTGAACACATAAGAAGTTGTTAGTCTTTAGGAGGAAAATAGTGACTCTTGTATGAATCATTCCGTTTTATTTTACATTGGGTTCATGTGACCAGTTGAGATTTATGGAGTGTTTTATAAAAAATGCTTAAGATAGAGGAATTCCTGACCTCAAGGAGGTAGCTTTCTGGAGATGGAGGTAAGTTAAACACCAATTTCAAGCGAAAATGATGACGATAAAACAATGGTGAGAACTCAGGTGGCTTTGATAGTGAAGAATCTGCTTGCAGTCAGGAGACCTGGATTCAATCCCGGGTCGGGAAGACCCCCCAGAGAAGGGAAATGGAAACCCACCCCAGTATTCTCGCCTGGAGAATCCCACGGACAGAGGAGCCTGGCGGGGTAATCTTGCCTGGGAAATTCCACTGACAGAGGAGGCTGGTGGCAAAAAGTCCACGGGGTTGCAAAGAGTCAGACACCGCTGAGTGACTAACACTTTGACTCACACTTTCACCGTGAACTGGGGAAGGAAGGGCATCTCTCGGAAGAGGTGGCATCTGACCAGAGCCCCGAGGGACCAGGGAAGAGAGACAGTGGGTCCCAGATGCTGGTCTATGACGAGCCCTGCTCTAGGCTGAAATTTAACTGATCTAACTGATGACAGAACAGAGAAGGAAAGTGCAGAGTGATTGCTTTCTAAAGCTAAATATAGCCAGCACTAGGGGATGCCCTTTTAACTTCTGGAGACTATGTTCTCCTTATTCGTTTGTTGTTAAGGTATCTTTTCTTTTATACATGATGGTTAGAATATATGATTATTTTTAGTTTAGGGATTTTTAAAAATATAAATTTATTTATTTTAAGTGGGAGAGGGCGAGGGTGGGATGATTTGGGAGAATGACATAATTTGGGTTTTAAAAAATCCTTTGACAAAATAAAAAGCCGGAAAATATATTTTAGCCCCAAATCTTGGATATTTTGTTTGCCATTTTCCTGGACTTTTCAATCTAAACTCTGGGTTTCTCTGGGTTATAGTTCCCTTTTTCCTTATTTGTTTTGCAAACTTCCAAGGTGAAGAGGCAGATGGATGTTTATTTTGTATTTTTTTCTGTGTTAATGGATTGCCTTGCTAATCTCAGAGAGAGAGAGAGAGACAGAGGGTGAGCAAGTACCAGGAGAGATTAAGGCTGCAAGGGAACATACGCTGTAGAAAACAGCTGATGGTGATTCATTATTACACATAATATTACATGTAATATTCTAAGTCACTTCAGTCGTGGCTGACTCTTTCTGACCCCATGGCCTGTAGCCCGTCAGCCTCCTCAGTCCGTGGGATTCTCCAGGCAAGAACGCTGGAGTGGGCTGTCCTGCCTTCCTCCAGGGGATCTTCCTGATCTAGGGATCAAAACTGTGTCTCCTTTGGCTTCTGCTTTGCAGGCAGGTTTTTATTATACAATATAGAAAACACATATCTAGAAGATGCAATAATTCTGCACTTGTAAGAGGGAGCGTGTCACTACTTTTCATTTAGTTTTCATTTCTGTCGTAGGCAGAAAGAAACTAGCGCGAGCAAATCTGGGTGGCTGTTCGGGCACCAGCTCCCGTGGGAGCTCACACTGAACCTGGGGGCCGCGACAAAGGGCGTGTGAAAGGGGCACCTCCCAACCCCAGTGAATCTGGCAAGGGGGAGCACAGAACCGCCACAGGAAACAGTTTTCTTTCTGAAAGTTCACTGTTGGAAGAAAGCCTTTTTTTTTTTTTTTCTTTTCCATTTTGAACCTGGAGCTAAACATTAAGCGGATGCTTATCTTATTTCTTGAATGCATAAGCCTCCTGTGTGAGGTGAGTTCTTGTACGGCTCTGGCCGCAGACAGATAGCTAAGAATTCACCGCCCCTGCAGCTCAGATGCCCTCTGGCTGGTGAGACCTGTGAGACGGCCAGCGGCCTTTGCTGCCTTGGCAATGAAGGGAAGAGACTTTAAAAAAGAATTCTTCTTATTTTTTAGCTTTTTCTTTTATATTAGAGTATAGACAATTAAATTACCACGTAGCTTTAGGCGCACAGCAGAGAGACTCAACCACACTTCTCAGTAACCATTCTCTGCCAAGCTCCCCTCCCACTGGGCAAGGGCAGAGACTTGGAATCCGGTGGCTGAGCCCGGGGCTGGCCTGGCGACGGGAAGGCGCTCAGGTCACCGACCGAGTCAGGAGAATAGCACAGTCACCGCGTTATTCTAGATCTCCAGGCCTTGGCTTCCAGGAAACGAGCCCTCTTTCGACCCCAAACAGGGCCATTTTCATCCTGAGCCTCAGTTCTCTTGTTGAAACTTCTAAACAAATAACCTCTGTGGCTTGGAAATGGCTCGACAGATGCGAACGCTCTCCCTCTTTGAGTAGGATCCTCAGGGTGGGTCGGAAGGGCGGCCTTTGCAGGGTGGGATTTTTCAGAAGTGCTCTGCGAACACCACATGAGCCTTGCCTGGACGGTGGCCGTTCCTCCTGGGTACTGACTGTCACGTGACCACAGGAGCAACCCCTTATCTCTATCACTAACAACACTTTACTTGTACATTACACACGATCTGAAGGAAGGAATCTACTTGAGGGACATCTCTCGGCTGTGCTGAGCACAGCCTAACACAGAGGGAAAGTGTGCGCGGGCTGCTACCGGATGAATCAGAAGCCTGCGCGGTGTCACGGTCGTCTGGGGAGTGTCAGATGGTGCCCTCAGGGGAAATCTGACTCAAAGTCCATCTCTAAGAGCATCCATCAAAGGGCTGGGAAGGACCATCTTTGAGTGACTGGTTAAGCGTAAGATTCCATCACCAGCCCCTCTTTTAGATGAACTTTGAGGATAAGACGCCTGAAAGAACCAGCAGAATCTAGATTTATGTCTACACGTGTAATAAGGTTCCCCCAGGAGATAATGAACAGGAATAAATAATAATAAAAATAATACATAAATAATTTTCCAAAGCCTTCAGCGAAAACCTAAGCTCTTTTTCCCAACAGCCATATTATCATCTTGAAAACTGTGCTAGAATATGGATACTACACCCCAAAGAGGTGGTGGTGTGTGTTTTCTTCTGAATACTGCCAGTAATCAGCATCAAGTTGCTTGCTTTTCTCTCCGTAAATTCTAAAACTTGCACCTGGCTGGAAACTGGTAAGAAAGGTCGAGAGACCCGAGAAGACCTCCAAATACGATCTGCAAGAAGATGAATACTGTGTTTCATTATCTAACATCCTAGGAGATTTTTAGTCCCTCTCCCCAGCCCGCCTTTCTCAGACCGCAGTACTCAGGGATGGCCACAAGAGGGAACCATTGCTTAAATGTTGGGAGGATTGGGTCTTTTGAGGAATTGGTCCAGCTCAAAGCTGTCTTGAATCTAAGAACCTGGTCAAAAGGGTTGAACAAAAAAGTACAGGGACGGCCGCAGTCATCGATGCAGCTATTTTTGATAGTTGAAGTAGTTCAGGTTTTAGACATTCAGATCATCACAGGTGTGTTCGTAGGACTGTAACTTGATTAAGGGAAACCGAGCAGGGAGTCTAGCTTCTGGTAGANGGCTGGAAACTGGTAAGAAAGGTCGAGAGACCCGAGAAGACCTCCAAATACGATCTGCAAGAAGATGAATACTGTGTTTCATTATCTAACATCCTAGGAGATTTTTAGTCCCTCTCCCCAGCCCGCCTTTCTCAGACCGCAGTACTCAGGGATGGCCACAAGAGGGAACCATTGCTTAAATGTTGGGAGGATTGGGTCTTTTGAGGAATTGGTCCAGCTCAAAGCTGTCTTGAATCTAAGAACCTGGTCAAAAGGGTTGAACAAAAAAGTACAGGGACGGCCGCAGTCATCGATGCAGCTATTTTTGATAGTTGAAGTAGTTCAGGTTTTAGACATTCAGATCATCACAGGTGTGTTCGTAGGACTGTAACTTGATTAAGGGAAACCGAGCAGGGAGTCTAGCTTCTGGTAGAAATTCTTGGGATATAGGAAGCACTTGGCATGCCTTCGATTTTTTTCATTGGTCTCAGTTTGTCTAAGAACAAGGCAAACTTTTTTGAAGATAAACAGAAAATATTGAAATATAAGGTAACAAAGACAAATCCAAACCCTTAGCTCCAAGTGTCATCCATCAGATAGCAAATAAGAGCAGGGATCAGTAGCTGGAGAAGGGCACGTGCAAAGAATTCCTGCTTCCAGCCCTCTGAACCAGCACAGTTGTGGA
Organism: Neotragus moschatus; assembly: GCA_006410615.1. Taxonomy (NCBI): domain Eukaryota; kingdom Metazoa; phylum Chordata; class Mammalia; order Artiodactyla; family Bovidae; genus Neotragus; species Neotragus moschatus. The sequence continues at coordinate 14,496 of SJYA01006420.1, forward strand.
CTCCAGATTTATATGCTAACACACATAGAATGGTCTCTCGGAGGTCGCCCAGCTCCAGGTGGCACACGCAGTTTCTGCACTGAGAAGCTATAGAACGGACTGGAAAATATTTGATGCTGGTAGGACCTTCATAGGAAAACAGACGACGGCTGAGATTATTAATCTTGACAGATTCCTGATTTATTAGGACGTCGTCATTCTCTGCTTTTGTATCATTTGGTAAATGATCACAGTATTAGGCTTCATGGAAGCAGAGCGAGCTTTCCCCTTCCTCCAACAGTGGCAGCAGGCAGAAAGCTATGAGGCTTGGATTTAGGCAAGGGACAGAAGAAATGAATTTTAAGTTATACGCTGTCATTTGAGGAAGACTTGGTGTTGCTTTTTTATGACTCTCAACCTAGATTCAGCTATGTAACCAAAATGCATTAATTATCCCAGAGAAATAAACCTTCTGTTTGTTTGATAAATCCAAAGCAAGGGTGACTAAATTTAAAACCAAGGTCTCTAGAAGGCAAGATGTGTTTCTGTTTACCATGCAGGCAAGAGAAATAGAGAAAACAGCTAGAAAATAATAGTAATCTTTAGAAGCTAGTCCTATGAATTGTTTTACTCTGCAAAACAAAAAAAATGTAGCGAATTTCTCCTTCTGAACCATTCACACAAAATCACTAAAACAATCTTGGGTGACTTCATAATAGACTCAAAATTAGAAAGCATTTGACATCTTTTTATTAGTGATCTCCTTCACCAGGATATTTTTATGGTCTATCTTTTTGGTCATCCTCTGCATTTAAAATAATTGCCACAGAGATTAAGCCTCAATAAAAATGCATAACAATTAAAAATATTTCCAACTAAACGATGCTATCCTAGAGACAGTTTTCCCAAAATATAAAATTCTAAACTCAAAGTGCCATAATTGAACACTTTATTTTATTAAGAAAGGCCATGTCTGCACCTATGTTTCAAGACTGACGTCTTGTGCAATAAACAGCAATCAGCCTAAAGATGCTGTATTAAACAAACCAAGTTTTGTTTTGCTAAACTAAGCAAAATTAGTTGAATGCCCTAAGTAATAGTTGCTGGTATTTTTTTTTCTAAATTATTTCTCCACTTGTTTTTGTGTCTATGCATAAATTAAAAATCTGCTGAAATTTATTATTCATCTGAGATGTAATTAATATGCAAAATTATGCAAATTAAGATGCAATTAGGCTTCAATTCTCTAGTGGAATTTTCCATTATAATTTAATACAAAGTAATAGAGTAATTGGTGTCACGTGTAATTACGGTTACTCACGTGTACTTGCAGACGTGCAAATGGTGTGGTATATGTTAGTTATCCTATGCAAATGGTTCCTGCAATCTCTCACTACTTGAGAATGAAGTAAACAAAGATGGTCTTCAGAAAAAGGGTGAGAGGGACCCCTTTTCTTCTCATGTGCTACCATTTTGAAGAACTGCCTGGATAATTGTGACTAAGGCCTCTGCATTTATTTCTAGGAATTTTTAACTTAGTGTTGTACAGTGCATTGTTCATTACTTTAGAGAAATCATTGCTGGTAGAGAGGAATCTTTACACAGAGACCTCGTCACCACGTCGATGCCACAAGAACGTACTCAGGATGAGAGCAGGCGGAGCAAAGCGCTCACAGGGCAGAGGTGTTTTTGCATCAGGCTCAAAAGGTCTCCTCTTTAAAAGAAATACACAACACAGCCAGCTTCGTCAAATGAATCATTGTAACTGTATTGCGTTAATTTCTCTATTGCAAAGTTGACCAGTTTGCTTTGCAGTCTCTTTAGAAGCCAGACAGTTTGCTTCTCCAAACCAAAATTCCTTCTCTCCTACTTGCCAGAATTATGGAAGACTTCTGAGTCGTTTCCTTCTGAAAGAATAAAGCATTGATTGAATTAAACTGTTCAGTTCTCTCTGACACTAACTCTACCATTTGGTTCAAGAGACTCAGCCGCTGACTACCATGTGTGTCTCCTGGTGTCTCCCTGGAGAAAGGGGACAGGGGTCTCCCAGGTCCTTGTCCTGAGCCTGGAGATAGCTGCAGCTTGTAGTTTCTCCATGAGAAACGATTACCGCTTGTTTTAAAACACCCATGCTGTGTTGAATCCCGCACAGAAAACATTATGATCGCGACTCTTTCCTGCTTGTAACTGAAGCACACACTTTAAGACGAGTATCTTATATTCTCAGCTCCAATTAACCTGAAGTGTTTCTCTTCCCCGTCTCCCCGTCAGCCCACCCGCTTCACCCGAGTCTAGCCCTCTACCCTTTTGTAAGAGTCTTTTTCAGGGAGGAGGTAACTCATGCCTCACGCTGCATGGCGATTCATGGGCGTGGGCCCTGGCGGAGAGGAAAGGCTAGGCTACCGGCTCGTGGGTGATCAGCCTCACCCTCTCCACGACGTTCCCACCTGGGGCCTCTTTGGCTTCATGCCCCTCTGGCTGGTTGTTTCAGAGAACAGACAGAAGATAAAAGGCACGCTGCACCCAGTCACAGCCCCACCCATCCGCCCACATGTGGCTTTCCCGCTCACTCCAATAGCGATACCATCACTACGCAGGCCGCTGTTCTTGGCCACATTCGCAGCTCGCTGTGGACGTCTGTGCTGCACTGAGCCGCGTGCGTCCTCAGCAACGTCGGTTATACAGGTGCTGTACCGTCACTGAAGGTGAGACGGGCAGAATCCCGTTCAGCTTGAAAAATCGTTTGTGGTCATGGAAGGTGGGATAGGACAGGGGCGGCCTGATTTCTCCCCAGCGCTGGGGTCCTTCTCTAGGTCCTGATGGGTCCCGGGCTTAGGGTGCAGGAGGCCGAACTGAAATGAGGAGGAACCGGAAAGCTGAGGCCAGTGGATTTTCTCTCTGGGGGGAGGATCTCTGGATTCCAGATTCGGCGGACACAGGGGCCCCGGGACCTCACATCAGAGGCTCTTCCTGGACTTTGGTGGGCAGATCATCATAGGCCAGGCTTTGACTCGAGCTTCCGGAGACCCCTGCATCTGAACCGCCAATTCAGGGAGATGCTGTCTTTGCCGTTTTCTCTCGTTTCAGATCAAGGGTTTTCACTTGTTCTCACCCTCAGCAGGTTACATCTGTGGCTTAAACAGTATTATAAGCCTTTTGCCTTTACTTTTCCGAGGAACTCTGCTGGTTCGGCCTGCCCTTCCCCGAGAGACCCTGATTTTGAGCCATCTGTGCCCCTTTCTTTTTCTAGGTTTGAACCCTCAACACTTAGACTCCGATTGGCTGGAACTGACACAAACGTAATGTGCTCCACGAGGCCTTCCACTCAGCCAGGTGCAGTCACGTGCAATCAGTACAACCCAGACTGCACCTGTCCCATGGACGGAAAGATCGCTGTCTCAAGGAAGAACACACAGCTCGTTCACGATAAAATGAGACTTCAGTAGACAGGCTAACCTTTTCCATTTATGTAGATTTTATTTACCTTTATTTATGAAACACTTTGATATTGCATTATCTTCTAAGAGCTTTGCAGACACTCTATTGGATGAAATTGAACGCACTATTTTAATTTTTATATTAATATGTAGCAAAATGTCATACAGTTGATGGGATTTGGACAGCCACCCTCAACCACGCAGCAGTTACTATGCCACTGCCGCTGTTTCTACAGGCATGATCTTCTTTTGTTGTTATTCCTGGTGAATAACTGAAGAACTGAAATCCTTTGAATGTTTAGCCAACAATCTCTAAATTAAGGGCCATTTTAAAAAACAGTGAGCTTCCTGGTAGCTCAAATGGTAAAGAGTCTGCCTGCAGTTCTGGAGACCTGGGTTTGATCCCAGAGTTAGGCATGGCAACCCACTCCAGTATTCTCCAGAAAATGCCACTGATGAAGCAGCCTGGAGGACTATAGTCCATGGGGTCGCAGAGAGTCTGACGTGACTGAATAACTTTCACCTCATTTAAAAAGAATACAAGCCTTTCCGCTGCCTGAAGTTTTTCCATGAGACTTCTGGTAAAATCAAGAAAGTGTCCATAAGAAAACTCTCACTAGGGGTGTCAGCAACTTGGAGGAAATTCCTAGAGATAGTGGAGGAGCAGCGTCAAGGAAATGCCGCACCAACCATGCTTTAAACAGCACCAGCAAGAACACTGCGTGGAAAAACAGAGATGAAAACTAACTCAGGTATTATGCTGCATAGCGAGGTTTTAATAATACCAAACCCCATTATTTCACTTATATTTCCTTATATGTGTGCTCAGAGTGATAAATGATAAAAAAAAAACTATGGCAAAATAACTGAAAAAGCTTTTTCAGTAATTATAAGACAATAATGCTAAGGTGGTCAGAGGTTAAAGCGTTTGCCTGCAATGCGGGAGACCTGGGTTCGATCCCTGGGTCAGGAAGATCCCCTTAGTAACCCACTCCAGTATTCTTGCCTGGAGAATTCCATGGATGGAGGAGGAGCCTGTGGGCTACAGTCCAGGGGGGGTCGCAAAGAGTCAGACACAACTGAGCAACTTAACTAACTAATGCTAAGTGATAAAGAATTGTGCTACGGGTTAATTAGACACCATCTTTTCTTTCTCACGGAAACAAAAAAGTAATCATTCATCTCACATTCAGTAGTGTCTTAAGAAACAAGAAAAGGTATTTAGTAACTCATTTGGTCCTCAGACGTCCTAGAAGAGGGATGTAACTCATCTCGTTTTCCAAATGAAGTGTGGGGGTATGGAAGTAACTTGCCCTGGGTTCCACATCTAGTAAGCGATGGGGGTTGGATTTGAAGCAAGGTAGTTAATTTGACTCTGGGGAACATGCCTAACCTGGGATCAATCTGTCCTCTGGACAGGATTTGTTCACTTTAAACATTGACTTAGAAATAAGATTTAGCGTTTGGTTTTGTTATTGTTACATACATTTGAAACTGGGAAAGTGCACAGAAATGTGAACCCCAGCTTTGCAGGGGACTGAATCTAGGATGCTGGGTGTCCTTATCGTCACCTGGTGAGCGTGGCTGAGGGGGGTCTGGCCGCCCTCCCTGGGCCGCCTGTGCCCCCGCCGCCCCATCCCTTTCTTTAACGTCCTCCCGCCCCGCGGGGATGCGGGGGTTGTAGCCCTGCTGCGCCCGGGGCGCCCCTGAACGACCTGCTCACAAGCCGCCGCCCCGACCCCGCCGCCTGCTTCTCCTCACGCCTATTCCACGCGGCGCAGGTGAAGTCAGGCCAGGGCAGATTGGAACACCTCGGGTCCAACGTGGGGAAACAGATCCGTCTTTGGCTATGGTATCACGGTGCCGGGCTTCCCAGGTGGCGCTCCTGCTAAAGGACCCACCTGCCAAGGGATCCAAGAGACGCGGGCTTGATCCCTGGGTCGGGAAGAGTCCCTGGAGGAGATGTGGCGACTCAGTCCCGCATTCCTCGCTGTGAACCCCCTGGACAGAGGAGTCTGGTGGGCTGCCGTCCGCAGGCTCCCAAAGGGCAGACACGATCATGCTAGCATCCCTGGGCGCCCCGTCCCGGGCGTGACCTCAGCGGGACCACAGCGGCCAGAGGCGGCGGCTGTCGAACGGGGGAGGCCGGGCGCGTGGACACCGTCGAGGGCGAGGCAGAGCCTGCGGGGCTGTCACGGCCTCCGACCCTGGCTTTGTCCCGAGAAGCGGAAGGGGCTGCCTGGGGGCGGCAGGCAGCGCTGGCAGGGCTCCGCTTCCGCGTGGCCTGGGGACCCCCGCACCCGGGCCGACGCCCGCCTCCGCCCTGCTCTCGCCCTGCTCCCGCCCTCCAGCGGACATGCCGCCGCCGCTTCTTCACTGGTGCCTTGCCGGAGCCAATGATAAGCAATGAAAAATTCCTGCAGAAGCTTCTTTTTGGGTTAATTTTTACTGAGCTTTACAGAGCGTTATAGGGCTCCATCCCTGCATGTCACGCCCGGCTGAGAGGCCGGAGCAAGGGCGTCGCGCTGCACACATGCGTGCTGAGTGGCTTCAGCCGTGTCCGACTCTTGGCGACACTGTTTCTCCTGTCCAGCGCAGTGAATCGTCGCACATTTTCATGTATACTTCCCCTGTTGGACTTCCTTCTCATTCCGGTCACCACAGCGCGTCAAGCAGAGTTCCCTGTGCCTCACAGGAGGTTCTCACTAGTTGCCTGTTTTATCCGTGGTGGCAGTGGTGCATATGCCTCAATCCCAAGCTCCCAGTTCCTCCCGCAGCCTCTTCTCCCTTGGTATCCGTTATCCATGTATTTCTTTCGATGGCCGACCTTCGCCTGCAGCCCTAAAGGGAAAGGGATTCTGGGAAACAAAGCTCCAGCTCGCTGAATAAACAGAGCACAACATCATAATATCCCAAAGTCAAGAAATCTCACAAAGCTCTTGCCTGAGCGGCTTTGGTTTCCCATCCTTGAGTCGCCAAGACAACCAGAAACACTTCAGGAACCCCGGCCACTTTGTCATGCGCTATTTAATAAGGTGCCTCCTTGAAGTCTGCCCTTCCTACCTACTTAAAGTCTAGAAGATTCGTCTGGTGAATCCAGCTTCCATCTTCCAGGCTCTCTTCTTCCTGGAACAGTCTCCTCTTAATCTAGGTCCTGCTCTGCTGCAGTGACTCGGGAATTCCAGGGAATTCCAGTGACTTGGAGGAGGCATGCCCCCATCCACACCACAGCCCCTCTGATCATACCCCAAATTCTCACAGAGCGAAGGTGCATCAGGCTTTCCTTTGTGATCTTCCCGAATGAGACATGAATAAGGCTTTAGTATATGGACATGGAACAACAGACTGGTTCCAAATAGGAAAAGGAGTGCGTCAAGGCTGCATATTGTCACCTTGCTTATTTAACTTCTATGCAGAGTACAGCATGAGAAACGCTGGGCTGGAGGAAGCACAAGCTGGAATC